>JAJGRW010001222.1:0-10473 GCA_025461045.1 Carex parvula
TATTAGATGGGTTAGGAATAAATTTATGTGAATGACAAGGGGGGAAACATTGGCAACTTCGTGTATACTTTAGTGAATCATTTCTTACATGAAATTATGGGCAAAAAAAAAGGCAAAGGAATAGTATTAATAATATATATGGTTCTTCAAGTATTATTCAAAACTATTTTTATGTTCCAATTTCAGTGTGCTCATTTTGGTGTTTTGGAAATTTACTGTTTGTATCTTGTTAATCATAATGTCATATTTGGCCAAAAGTAAGCAAAATCTACACCTATATCCATGTCACAATGATTTCATATATCGATATTGAACCAATGATATATTAAGCAAAATGTACGCTAACATGATGTGTGTTATCGTGTTCAGGACACCTGAATTTGCTTATATGACTACATGTATATTATTTATATTATGATGCTATATGGGTGCAAATACAACATGTAATAGTTATTAATATAATAACATATTGGGTACAAGAATAGATTGGTACAAGTGGGAATTTTGAAAAAAAATGACAAAGTTGGCAGGAGTATTTTTTCATTTTAACAAGTACCCATAGTATGAAGTCATGTACTTTATATTTTCCACTAAAATGTCTCTAATTACTGCAGGGTATTCAAGGCAGTGATGTTTTGCTGAGGTCCTATTGAAGTAACTCGCCCAATAATATCTGCAAGTAAGGATTTATGTTAGATTTGTTTACACGGAGAAAGGAGCGCATGCATGGAAGGTATACTAGGAAGTAAGAAACTGTAATGACGAGTGATGTAAGTTTGAAGTAAAGAAGATAGTTTGCTAATTTTGACAGTTTGGTAGATACTGACATTCTGTCACTTTTCCAATCTGAAATGAATGGAGATATCCTCTGATGACGTCCAATTCTCAGTTTATTTTTTTATTTTATTTTATAACAAAGTGGCTTTCTGTGAATGTTTTTCCTATTTCAATGGGTCAAAGACTAATCGAGTGCCACTTGACTGCAGCACAAAAAGAACGCCGATAAGGCTGATCCTATCAATCATCTGGAAAGTTGTTTCTTCGATCCTCGGTCATATGTTCTCTTCAAACTCTGCCTTGTTTGGTTGGTGAAGGCTAGGTGTATTGGTTGATATTTGTTCTCATATTAGGTAATGGAATTGAACATCAGTGGGACAACTAACCGACAACATCTCGAGGCCCTCTGATGACTGTTCCGACCTCTTCGAACTCATGGAAGTTGTAGTAGAACAGAGGTGGTTCCACTGTTAGATTATCGAGACATCGGGCTTCAGTCCACTTCGTCATGCGTACGATATATCTGTGGCCTGTTGCATTATATCCACCAGTTGGGGGCTCGACGTGGAATTGTCTAAAGAGATAGACATTACCATCCTCTGGTTTGATCGGGAGCAAGCTTTGGTCAGCTTTGGAGATTTCAGCTTCAATGACATTCCCTGTTGTAGGAAAACATAAATATGTAGGTATTAGGAAATAATAGAGTGAACAATAATGTGAGTTAAAAACAAATTAGTGGGTATTGCAAATTAAGCCAGATTGAAGTAGTGAAGTATGAGAGAGCAACAATCAGATGGCAATTCTAAGTGGGGAGCAAGTAAATGGGCAGTCTAAATTTCAAACAAAAGCAGAATTAAGGAAATAAATAAAAGATTGAAGCAAATAAGGAAGGTATAATTCAAACAGCCTTATGTAATTGGTACGAACGAATACAATTGAAATATTTACCAATATATTTATAGACCTGGAAAAATTCAGTCAAAATGGTGGACTAAGTTTGCACAGTGGGAAATTTGTAGTTTATCTAAAGTGAGACAAGTACTGAATCTGTTGATAAATAGTGATAGATACGATTGTTGTACTGTTTACTTTGTATACTTTGGGGGTAAATAGTATGTAAAATTATTTGAATGGTAAAGGAGGAGGGGAGTAATAGTACACTGTCTGCCAAGAGGTAACGCATATTACGACAACTTGCATTATTAGGATATATGATATCCCATGTCTTCACCACCCGACAGAGGATGGATGGGTTCTCTGTTCTGTCGGTCAACTGTGCTAGCATCACTTTAGGTTCCATCTGCAAAGAAAAGAAAGAAATATGGTAACTATCAAATGGAAATTACTACATAGTATGATATAGAAAAATCATTAAGCTGGAAGTAGTTTTAAATATTGTTATGGTGCAGAAATACAGAGAAATTAATTTGAAACAACAAATAGACGTGAGAAGTAAATATGATACCTAGATGTGAAAAAATTTCAGTGTAGACAATATTTTGTGTGAACTGAGGTATTCATTTTGAGGATTACGAATGAGAACTTTTATACCATCTACACTCTTTGCACGTGAGAGAGCGACATATAGTTGACCATGCGAGAAAACTGGCCGAGGTAAATAGATGCCTATCTTTGAAAGCGTTTGTCCCTAGCTTTTATTTATTGTCATTGCGTAACAAACTTTGATGGGGAACTGTTTTCGACTCAAAGTGAAAGGCCATTTGGTTTCCTTTTTATACGGGGAATTACATATCGGTTACCCATTTCATGTCCTATAATTATTTCTCCCTCTATGGAATGCAACCCTAATTTTGTGATTGTAAGACGAGTTCCATTGCATAACCATGATGATTGATCCAGGTTACGAAGCAACATGACAGGCATTCCAATTTTTAGAGAGAGTGCATGGCTAGGTACACCGTTCGGGGTGAGGAGTTTAAGGTAATCGGAAGGGTACATATCGCGAAGCTCGGGAGATACATTGCCAGTTTCCTGAATAGTATCTGCACTGTAATATGTGGAAGGCTCTCCTGTCACCATCTTGAAAACTGCATTGTTAATGATATCGGTGTCTTCATTTTTCTGGGTGACAATGGCTCGCTCAAGAAGATATTGGTGATCGGCATATTTCGAGAGGAACGGATCATAACAGCTAGAATAATCGAAGAGTGGTCATCTATTTCGTTGGAGACCAGTAGCGAATTGGGAATTCGAATCCAATTAGGTTCAAATGTGTCAAATAATTGTTCTCCTTCAATTTTCCCATCACCAGCTGCGAGAAGCCACGAGGCAAATGATCTAGCACGTTCTACCTCATTTGCAGCCATAGTTGAATCTAATAAGCGCATATTAATATGCAGATGTGTAATGCAAGCCGTGATGGTTTCATATCGGGAGGTTGATGGAATAATGGGAAGAGTTTGACGGAAATCACCTCCGAGAACCATAGTTAGGCCTTCAAATATTTTATGACAATTACTTGGACAATTTGTCGCCATAATATCACAGAGTGTTCTATCTAGAGCTTCGAAACAATATATATGATTCATTGGTGCCTCATCCCATATAATTAGTGAGGTTAATTGAAGTAATTTTGCCAATTGAGTCCCTTGATTGATATCGCATGTACTTTTGTCTGATATATCAATAGGAATTCTGAACCTTGAATGAGCTGTTGTGGCACCGTCTAGAAGAAGTGCTGCGAGACCTGAGGAAGCCACTGGGAGGACTATTTTTCCCAAAGACCTTACGGAGCAGATAATGGCTTTCCAAAGGAAAGTTTTACCAGTACCACCATGTCCGTAAACGAAAAATAGTTGGCTGTAACCTTCATTGACAGATGCAATAATGTGATTATAAGCTCTCAGTTGATCTGCATTGAGACAGGCACACAAAGAGATAGCCTCCGCAGCCAAGCCATTGTGGTTGAAGGCAATATGTTCTTGTCTTACATCTAATATTGGTTGTATTTCATTTTCTTCTGGTCGTCTTTCGTCTTCTACTAGTTGCTTTTCATCTTCTTCTAGTTGTCCTTAATCTTGTACTGATTTGTCTTTTAATGTTCTACTAGTTGTCTTTCATCTACTACTAGTTGTCTTTCAACTTCTTATAGTTGTCTTTAATCTTGTACTGGTGTCTTTCATGTTCTACTAGTTGTATTTCATGTTCTACTGGTTGTATTTCATCTTCTTCTAGTTATTTTTCATGTTCTACTAGTTGTCTTTAATCTACTACTATTTGTATTCCATCTTCTTCTAATTGGCTTTTGTCTTTTACTAGTAGCTTTTCATCTTGTACTGATTGTCTTTCATCTATAACTGGATATATTTCAAGTTCTTATAGTTGTCTTTCACGTTGTACTGGTTGTTTTTCCTGTTCTATTAGTTGTCTTTGAACTACTACTGGTTGTATTTCATCATCTTCAAACTGTCTTTCATCTTATACTGGTTGTTTTACATCTTTTTCTAGTTGTGTTTCATTTTCTTTTATTTGTCTTTCGCCTTCTACTAGTTGTTTTTCATCTTTATCTATTTGTCTTTCATGTTCTACTAGTTGTCTTTCATTTACTACTGGTTGTATTTCTTCTTCTTCTTCTTTTCTTTCATCTTATACTTGTTGTATTTCATGTTCTACTGGTTGTATTTCATCTTTTTCTTATTGTCTGTTATCTTCATATGGTTGTCATTTGTCTTCAACTAGTTATTATTCATCCTCTTCTAGTTGTCTTTAATCTTCATCTAGTTGTCTTTCATTTTCTACTAGTTATATTTTGACTTTACGAGTTGGTTTTCATCTTCTTGTAGCTGTCTTTCGTCATGTACTAATCGTTTTTCATATTCTACTAGTTGTCTTTCATCTACAGCTGGTTGTATTTCATCTTCTTCTAGTTCTCTTTCATGTTCTACTAGTTGTCTTTCATCTACTACTATTTGTATTCCATCTTCTTCTAATTGGCTTTTGTCTTCTACTAGTGTAGCTTTTCATCTTGTTCTAGTTGTCTTTTATCTTGTACTGATTGTCTTTCATGTTTTACTAGTTGTCTTTCATCTATAACTGGATGTATTTCAAGTTCTTATAGTTGTCTTTCACGTTGTACTGGTTGTTTTTCATGTTCTATTATTGTCTTTGAACTACTACTGGTTGTATTACATCATCTTCAAACGGTCTTTCATCTTATACAAGTAGTTCTTCAAGTTGGGTTTCATTTTCTTCTATTTGTCTTTCGCCTTCTACTAGTTGTTTTACATCTTTATCTATTTGTCTTTCATGTTTTACTAGTTGTCTTTCATTTACTACTGGTTGTATTTCTTCTTCTTCAAGTTGTCTTTCATCTTCTTCTTCTTTTCTTTCATCTTATACTTGTTGTCTTTCTTGTTCTACGTTGTCTTTCAACTACTACTGGTTGTATTTCATATTTTTCTTGTTGTCTGTTATCTTCATCTGGTTGTCTTTTGTCTTCAACTAGTTATTTTTCATACTCCTCTAGTTGTCTTTAATCTTCATCTAGTTGTCTTTTATTTTCTACTAGTTTTATTTTGACTTTTACGAGTTGATTTTCATCTTCTTGTAGTTGTCTTTCGTCATGTACTAATCATTTTTCAAGTTCTACTACTTGTCTTTCATCTACAACTGGTTTTAGTTCATCTTCTCTAGGTTTCTACCGGTTGTCATTCATTTTATACTAGTTGTCTTTAATATTTTATGGGTTGTCTATCTACTATTGGTTGTCATTCAAATTCTTATCATGTTATACAGGTTGGCTTTCATCCACTACTGGTTGTATTTCAACTTTTTCTAGTTGTCTTTCGTCTGGTACTAATTGTCTTTCATATTCTACTTGTTGCCTTTCAGCTACTACTGGTTGTATTTCATTTTCTTCTAGTTGTTTTCCATCTTCTTCTAGTTGTATTTCGATTTCATTGAAATGTTTCTCATTTTCTTCTAGTTGTCTTTCATTTTGTACTAATCGTCTTTCAAGCTCTATTAGTTGTCATTCATCTACTACTGGTCGTATTTCATCTTCTTTTATATGTCTTTCATGTTCTACGGGTTGTCTTTCACCTTCTTCTAATTATCTTTCATCTTCTACTAGTTGTTTTTCATCTTCTACTAGTTGTCTCTCATATTCTACTAGTTGTCTTACATCTCATACTAGTTGTATTTCATTTTCTTCTGGTTGTCTTTCGTCTTCTTCTAGTTGATTTTCATCTTCTTCTAGTTGTCCTTAATCTTGTACTGATTGTCTTTTAATGTTCTACTAGTTTTTTTTCATCTACTATTGGTTGTCTGGCAACTTCTTCTAGTTGTCTTCCATCTTTTACTGGTTGTTTTTCATGTTCTACTGGTTGTATTTCAGCTTCTTCTAGTTTTCTTACATCTTCTACTGGTTGTATTTCGTGTTCTACGAGTTGTTTTTCATCTTTTTCTAGTTGTCTTTCATCTTGTACTAATTGTCTTTCAAGTTCTACTTGTAGTCTTTCATCTACTGCTGGTTGTATTTCATCTTCTTCTAGTTCTCTTACATCTTCTACTGGTTGTATTTCGTGTTCTACGAGTTATTTTTCATCTTTTTCTAGTTGTCTTTTATCTTGTCCTAATTGTCTTTCAAGTTCTACTTGTAGTCTTTCATCTACTACTGGTTGTATTTCATTTTCTTCTAGTTGTCTTTCATCATGTACTGGTTATCTTTCATGTTCTATTGGTTGTCTTTCAACTACTATTGGTTGTATTTCTTCACCATCTAGTTGCTTTTCATCTTCTACTAGTTGCTTTTCATCTTCTTCTAGTTGTAATCTTTTTCTGATTGTCTTTTCATGTTCATCTCGTTGTCTTTCATCTGTCTTTTCATCTTCTTCTAGTTGTTTTTCATGTTCTACTGGTAGTATTTCATCTTGTTCTAGTTGTCTTTGATCTTTTACTGGTTGTCTTTCATGTTCACTGACTTCATTCAACTACTATTGGATGTTTTTCAACTTCTTCTAGTTGTCTTTCTTCTCCTTCTTGTTGTCTTTCATCTTTTACGAGTTGTTTTTCATCTTATTCTAATTGTCTTTCATCTTCTTCTAGTTGTCATTCGTATTTTACTTGTTCCTTTACATCTTCAACTAGTTGTCTTTCATATTGTGCTCATTGCCTTATCATGTTATCCTGGTTGTCTTTCATTTACTACTGGTTGTATCATCTTCTTCGAGTTGTCTTCGTCTTCTACTAGTTGCTTTTCATTTTATTCAAGTTGTTTTTCATCATATATTGTTTGTCTTTCAACTACTACTGGTTGTATTTCATCTTCTTCTAGTTGTTTCTTGTCCTCTACTAGTAGATTTTCATATTCTTCTAGTTGTCTTTCACGTTGTACTGGTTGTTTTTCATGTCCTACTGGTTGTCTTTGAACTACTACTTCATCTACTACTTGTTGTATTTCATCTTCTTCTAGTTGTCTTTCAATAATTTCTTGTTTTCTTTCATATTATACTGCTTGTCTTTGTTGTTCTACTGGTTGACTTTCATATTCTACTAGTTGGTTTTCATCTACTAATGGTTGTGTTTCATCTTCTTTTAGCTGTCTTTCACGTTATTCTAGTTGTGTTTCATTTTGTACTGATTACCTTTCATGTTGTACTCTTCTTCTTTCATCTACAAATGGTTGTATTTCATCTTGTTCTAGTTGTTTTTCAAATTTTACTGGTTGTTTTCCATGTTTTACTGGTTGTCTTTGAACTACTACTAGTTGTATTTCATGATTTTCTAATTGTCTTTCATCCTCAACTGGTTGTATTTCATATTTTTCTAGTTATCTTTCATATTCTTCTAGTTGTCTTTTATCTTCTTCTATTTGTCTTCTTGTAGTTGTTTATTATTTTCTTTTAGTTGTCTTTCATGTTCTACTAGTTGTCATTCATCTACTATTGGTTGTATTTCAATTTTTCTTCTAGTTATTTTTCCTCTTCTTTTAGTTGTATTTCTTATTGTACTAGTTATTTTTCATATTCTTTTAGTTGTCTTTTATACTATGCTGATTGTCTTATCATGTTATACTGTTTGTCTTTCATCTACTACTGGTTGTATTACATCTTCTTCTAGTTTTATCTCATCTTGTACTGGATTTCTCAATTGTTCTACTGGTTGTCATTCATTTTTATATGTTGTTTTTCAACTACTACATGTTGTATTTCATCATCTTCTAGTTGTTTTTTATGTTGTTCTTGTTGTCTTTTATCTTGTACAGATAGTCTTTTAAGTTCTACTAGTTGCCTTTCAGCTACTACTAGTTGTTTTTCAATTTCATTGAAATGTTTGTCATCTTTTTCTAGTTATTTTTCATCATGTACTGGTTGTCTTTAATGTTCTATTGGTGGTCTTTCAGCTACTACTGGCTGTATTTTACCTTCTTTTAGTTGTCTTTCATCTTCATCTAGTATATTTCATCTTGTGCTGATGGTCTTATCATGTTATACATGTTGTCTTTCATCCACTACTGGTTGTATTTCTTATTTTTCTAGTTGTCTTTCATCTTGCACTGATTGTATTTCAAGTTCTGCTAGTTGTCTTTCATGTACTACTAGTTGTATTTCATTTTCTTCTAGTTGTCTTCAATCTTTTACTGGTTGTCTTTCATGTTCTACTAGTTGTCTTTCATCTACTGCTGGTTCTCTGGCAACTTCTTCTAGTTGTCTTCCATCTTTTACTGGTTGTCTTTCATGTTCTACTGGTTGTCTTTCATGTTCTACTGGTGGTATTTAATCTTCTTCTAGTTCTCTTGCATCTTCTTCTAGTTGTATTTCGTCTTCTACGAGTTGTTTTTCATCTTTTTCTAGTTGTCTTTCATCTTGTACTGATCGTCTTTCAAGTTCTACTAGTAGTCTTTCGTCTACTACTGGTTGTATTTCATGTTCTTCTAGCTGTCTTTCATCATGTACTGGTTATCTTTCATGTTCTACTAGTTGTCTTTCAACTATAATTGGTTGTATTTCTTCATCATCTAGTTGTTTTTCGTCTTCTACTAGTTGCTTTTCATCTTCTTCTAGTTCTATTACATCTTTTACTGATTGTCTTTTCATGTTCATCTGGTTGTCTTTCATCTGGCTTTTCATCTTCTTCTAGTTGTTTTTCATGTTCTACTGGTAGTATTTCATGTTCTAGTTGTCTTTAATCTTTTATTGGTTGTCTTTCATGTTCGCTGGCTTTCTTTCAACTACTATTGGATGTTTTTCAACTTCTTATAGTTGTCTTTCTTCTCCTTCTAGTTGATCTTTCATCTTTTACGAGTTGTTTTTCATCTTATTCTAATTGTCCTTCATCTTCTTATAGTTGTCATTCGTATTTACTAGTTCTTTTCATCTTCAACTAGTTGTCTTTTATATTGTACTCATTGCCTTATCATGTTATCCTGGTTGTCTTTCATGTTCTATTAGTTGTCTTTCATTTACTACTGGTTGTATCATCTTCTTCGAGTAGTCTTCGTCTTCTACTAGTTGCTTTTCATTTTCTTCAAGTTGTCTTTCATCATATACTGTTTGTCTTTCAACTACTACTGGTTGTATTTCATCTCCTTCTAGTTTCCTTTCATCTTCTTCTAGTTGTTTCTTGTCCTCTACTAGTAGTTTTTCATTTTCTTCTAGTTTTCTTTCATCTTGTACTGATTGTCTTTCATGTTCTACTAGTTGTCTTTCATCTATAACTAGTTGTATTTCATATTCCTCTAGTTGTCTTTCACGTTGTAGTGGTTGTTTTTCATGTTCTACTGGTTGTCTTTGAACTACTACATCATCTACTACTTGTTGTATTTCATCTTCTTATAGTTGTCTTTCAATAATTTCTTGTTTTCTTTCATATTATACTGTTTGTCTTTCTTGTTCTACTGGTTGACTTTCATATTCTACTAGTTGGTTTTCATCTATTACTTGTTGTATTTCATCTTTTTCTAGTTGTCTTTCAACAATTTCTTGTTTTCTTTCATATTATACTGCTTGTCTTTGTTGTTCTACTGGTTGACTTTCATATTCTACTAGTTGGTTTTCATCTACTAATGGTTGTGTTTCATCTTCTTTTAGTTGTCTTTAATGTTATTCTAGTTGTGTTTCATTTTGTACTGATTACCTTTCATGTTGTACTCTTCTTCTTTCATCTACAAATGGTTGTATTTCATCTTGTTCTAGTTGTTATTCAAATTTTACTGGTTGTTTTTCATGTTCTACTGGTGTCTTTGAACTACTACTGGTTGTATTTCATGATTTTCTAATTGTCTTTCATCTTCAACTGGTTGTCTTTCAATTTCTACTGGTTGTATTTCATCTTCTTCTAGTTATCTTTCAAATTCTTCTAGTTGTCTTTCATCTTCTTCTATTTGTCTTCTCGTAGTTGTTTATTATTTTCTTTTAGCTGTCATTCATCTAATATTGGTTGTATTTCATTTTCTTTAGTTGTTATTTCCTCTTCTTTTAGTTGTCTTTCGTATTGTACTAGTTGTTTTTCATATTCTTCTAGTTGTCTTTTATATTATGCTTGTCTTATCATGTTATATTGTTTGTGTTTCATCTACTACTGGTTGTATTTCATCTTGTTCTAGCTTTATTTCATCTTGTACTGGATTTCTTTATTGTTCTACTGGTTGTCATTCATGTTTTATATGTTATTTTTCAACTACTATAGGTTGTATTTCATCATCTTCTAGTGTTTTTTATGTTGTTCTAGTTGTCT
>JAJGRW010001222.1:17400-38186 GCA_025461045.1 Carex parvula
ATGTCTACACCACTCTACCCATGTCCCCTGTTGATTTGACATGCGAAAAGATAGCCACCGATGAGACATGCCTTTCCCTTTTCTCCCCCTCGTTCTCTCTCCCTTCTCTCCATAGATTTCTCTCTTTCCATATTCTTGGGCATCTTCTCTTCTTCTCCGACCTATCCGAATAATCACCCGATCAATAATTCATCGGGAAAAGCAGAAATTGTTTTCATTTATCTACGTTAACTATTCATGGAGTTCTCCAACCATGGAGGCGGGGAAACGGGAATAGTTCTAGAGTATCTTTCTTCTACTTACCCTCAGCTGTCAGCAACAGTACCGGTGCTACAGTTGCAGCAGCTCCACCCCCTGGTTCAATCTTCTTATGAATTTAGAAACTCTATACCAAACCCTAAAAGCAGAAGGGGCCTGGGCCTTCCCAGTACGCAACAAAACTAAGGGAGACTGTAACACATGGTGGAAATGGAGATCAAGGAGAGATAGCTTCGACTGGAGAGATGGCCCGCATCAAGGCCAAGATCTGTCTCATCCGCAGTACTCCTCGCTCCTAGGTGTCTATTTGGAGTGTCAGAAGGTAATCTCTAAGGGTGCCCTTTCGATGCATACCCTGCAATAGCAAGAATAACGCTAATTTAGTATTGCGTTATTCCATTGTTTGAATGGATTAGCAAGAACAACGTAACACTCAAAATAAATTACTAATTCAAAATAGTGCTAACTCCATGCTACAATTCAAACGCACCCTAATCATCAATATGCAACCTCCGATGGATTCTGTGACTTATTCTCTTTTTTATGTACAGCTCCTGTAGAAGTAAGAGTTTGTTAGTTTGTATAAATTCTCTCCTTGGTGTGTGTATTCATTTCTAATATGCCATGAACTGATATTTTCTTCTTATAAAAAAATTGTTCCCTTTTTCTTGAAAAAAAAAGCAATTTCTTTCTACAAAATTTAACTTCAATCAACATATAAAATTATACGTTGTTTTTAGGTTTTCTTTTTTTCGTTTCCCCGCTTCTTCTTCATCATTGAATGAATGTTTTTCCATTTTTATTTTATTTCCAGATATAAATCAATTTTCCTATTTTGAGTACCAAACAACAGTACCTGTTGTCCTCTGCTACTATTTTCTATTTCTATATATCATGACACCACTTAGAGATCGAATGGGGGGGGACTCGTTCCTTTTCTCTTCTTACCGGTGTTTAGATTTCTTCAGCAGGACATCAACTTTTTTCTTCCAGTAAAGTTCCTTTAATTTTTCTGATCTATTATTTAATTTGGTGCCTATTTTAACTACGAGAAGATCATGAAACAGATCTCATTTATTTCTTATAATCGTCTATTTTGATTACATAACTTTGTTATAAAGATATATATGTGCCGAAATAAGTTGTCATGATATTACTGAACCCCCTCCTTTCGGTGTAAACTTGTAATATATCTTCATGACATAAGTATACATTTAATTCTGTTATGTTTGTTATTACAATAATTTAGAAGTGTCATAATTCTGCGTCTTCATTGACCTATACATACGTCCCTGGAACTTTTGTTGTGTTAAAAACAGGATGACATCTCTTTGGTCATAGCTTTGTTTCTGTACTATACCTGAACCTCTTAATATATATATGTGCATATACACTGCATTCCGAAATAATTTTATCAGCCCATTGATATATATGGCGAACATGTTTATCTTATATATATTTTTTATTTTCCGATCTTCATTTAGAATTTTTCATCAGTTTCCATCAATCTTCCTGACTGAGACTTTTGATTAGTAAGTTTTTTGTTTGTTTGATGAAACCCTATGATTTTTATGTTAAATTCACTATTGGCATGTAGGTTGGTGCACCACAAGACGTGATTGATCGGCTCACAGTCATTGGGAGTAGGCTTGATTCACGACCAAGCCCACACCGGCGTGAATCTTCTTCTGATCCCGAGCTTGATCAATTCATGGTATGTCTTCTTATTGGCAAATTTTTTAATGTCTTGCTGAGGAGTGAGGACTGAGGTTGGATAATATGCTATTCTTGCTAATGCAGTTTCCTTTTGTAGGAGGCGTATTGTAACATGTTAGGGAAGTATAAAGAAGAGCTGACAAGGCCTCTTCAAGAGGCAACGGAGTTTCTCAAAAGAGTGGAGTCTCAGCTCAGTTCTTTAACCAATGGCACTGCGCTTCTCCTTTCTTCTGGTAATGACAGACTCTACACTTGGCAAAGTGGTTAAAAGCTTAATGCACGGTATTTTAAATTATATATGTTTTAAAATCCATCTTCTGGTTAATTGGTCATGATACACTGATCAGTCAGTGTTTCAGTTCAGATAACAAGGGCTGGTAATTAATTAGCTGACAATTTTTCTCAGCTTTAACTCTAATTTCGCTTGGCATACTCATCTATTGGATCAATAGGGATGTTAAAAAGTCATGTCTTGACCGGATATGTTATGGCATTAGCATAGTACGTGTGTCACTCACGTGTTGTGAATCACATGTTGCGTGCTGTGATTATTAGCGTGACATAACAATATTTTGGAAAATTGACACAACACGACATACTAACTGGTCTGGTCATGACATAGAAAGTGGTTACATGTGTCACGCATAATCATGACCATTTGATTTTGATCGAATGATGTTTTTTGAATAAAGTAACTTAAATTACGAAAAAAATAGTTAAACATGACCAAACATGACAAATTTGGCCATCACGTTTGGACATAATATGTGTGGTCACAGCATGACTAACGTGTCATGACCACTTAAGTACTGTCACGTCTGTTTCTTCAAATTTAATCTCGGTACAACAAGTAAAATATGACTTTGGTCCACGTGACCCAAGTCACGATGTGATTGTTCATGACACCACACAAATTTACATTCCTATCCAACAATTATATGTGACGAATTAAGGATATGTAAATAATAAATATTTTTTTTTTTATGGGTAGAGGATAACGTAGCAAAATATTAGTTTGCATTAGTACATGCAAAAGCACCTGGACTTGAAGTTTGAACAAAAGTAAGTAGGAAATCGCGTGTCCGGTTTGAACCAACCAAAAAAGAATGGCTCCATCTAATTGTTGCCCGAGCGAGAGCATGCATTATATATATTTAATGATAATTTACTAATATTATTTAGTAATAGTAGTAATGCCTTGCGCCTATTGGTTTGGCTGCATTGCTACACTGGATGGCTAGGATTCAAATTATCAAATAGAACATAATTAACCAGCACAAGTGATTCCAAAGTACAACAATGCAAAATTAGAAATACTTAAAAGGAGTGGCTTGACTGATATCTCCGATCTTTTGTTTATTTCTTCTTTCTTGTCAGTAGATATAATATACTTTGTTTAAATAAAAGTATAAAACTATAAAAGAGATGGTAGTGGACGTAGTCTTGCGCACTACTCACGAGGCAAACAGTGACACCTAGCCTGTATATTTAGACTCTCCACCTCTCATTCTATCTCTACTTTTACTTTGGTTTGTTTATTCTGGGCAAATATAAGGTGTCCTTTATGGAAGAAGAAACGAGAGCGCCTTTAGATTTGGTTCTCTATTTGTTTATTGGTTCTCTGACAACGAAAGGACAAATTTAGGGTTCCAAAATTAATCTTACATTATTATTGAATTTTAATGCGATTTTGCTCATCCTATATTGTTATCGTAGTTCATTCTCTGGTGTGGATGGTGGAGAAACTTCCATTTTTCCTAGTTATGTCTTTCCCTTTACATCTTTAACCTTTTCAAATAGATAATGTTTTATGAAAATATAGATACATTTTTAATTTTGACTGCCCAAGGTAAATGGGTGAGTGAATACTTTTAACCGTTAAAATATTGTGAAGCGTTTTGCACCGTATTTCATTCATATATACCTCCAAGCTAGCTGGGGCGGATATAGGGATTTTCGTCAAGGTGCAAAAAATAATGTTTAAATAGCTAATTGAGTTTAAATCTAGTAACTAATTGGGTACTCGATAAAAAATAATGTTTTAACTTATATTTTTCAATATTTTGACTTGTAATTTATGAATACTGTAACTTATAATTTATGAATACTGTAACTTATAATTCTAATTACCAATTAAAATTGAACAAATTTGTTTCAATTTTACTCTAAATTTAATCTGAATTACAAATCAAACATTTAGAGGGGGGCAAATAAATTTTCAGAAAGGGACAAAATCAGTTAGGATCGATAAATTTCCACTAAAACTGAAAATCTAAGAGGGCAACTGCCCCTCTGAGACCATGTGGGTCCGCCCTTGCAAGCTAGTACTTATCATTATATATTTGCACTATGATCATTTGCTTTTCCTTATGTTTCTATTATATTAAATTGCACATAAAAAAAATTTCATTCAAAGTTGAATACAGTACAGGGCATTGGAACCAAAGGCAATAATGCAGCTTCTTTTTTAAATTTAAATTATTTTTATATTGCATTCTTCTTATCTAAAGGGTATGGCTACAAAAAGTAAGCAATTCCAGGCTCCAGCTAATATCTTCTTGTGTTCTCGCACTGTTCTGTTTTTAAGTGCTAAATCATAGGTGCCTTGACTAAGTCCATGATGTAGTGCTATGGGGACACACTGCACGTGTGGTAGTGCAGAAATCTTGTTCTACAAAGCATTAAATGCCTCTATTCAACATAGAATAGGAAATAATTAATTTGGACATTAATGCATTCTTTAGTTGGCAAACAGTTGTAGTCGGTTGTATTTTGCAGATCAATAAGGAGGTTTTTGTACCCACTTTCTTTTTACTAGGAGGTTACATATCAAATTTGTTTACCAATGGAAAATTGAAAATGACACTTCCTGTATATATCAACAAAATAGGAGTTTCGGGTATATTTTAATACTATAATTTCAAAACTTGGAGGCTGTTAGCATTGCGCAATTTAAACTGTAAGTATGAATCACATTCTTAATAAGTAACAAATAATTGGCATGACCAAGTATTGTCCTTTTTTCATGAACAGATATCCTTTATTAGTGTAGTGTGGTTTATTAGCTCCAGAGAATATTGGAAACACATATAAACTGAACTAGTGCTTTTTTCTAAGATAAGATAGAAGTCATATATACATTATGAAATTAATGTCTTTGTTAACCCTATAGATAGTATGTTTGCTTAATGCTGCAGGGCAAGTTTTATTTGCTTTGCCTGATTTGATAAACAAAATAGTTTAAATATTATCTCTAGCTCTTAATTGACTATAGTGATAATTTCCTAATGTTGTTTGACATTTTCATATATAACTGCTTCCTTGGGATGGCCATTACCCCGCCTCCCTCCTTCCCATTTAAAAATTGTTTGGGACCCTTTATACCCTTCTGTTTGATTTTTATGGTGCCTTTCCGATACTTAAAATTTACTAAGGTTATCATTAAAATGGCTAAGTTTGCAGAGAGCAGAAAAACTGACAGACTTGAGGATCAGGCTCAAGCCAGAAGTATGTAATACGTGGAACTATTTTTTGTGTGTGTGAAATGTTAGTATCCAGCCTTGCTCTTCTTGGACAAGCATCAGGACCTATTGGTAGCAAATTTAATTAACTATAGCCAAAATATTATCCTAGTTTGTGTTGCCTACTATTATTCATTCACTCTTCCATTGAAAATCTCTTTAAATTTGGCAGTTTTCTAATAAAGTTGCATGGTACAATTTGGTTATACCAAATTCAGAATAATTTTTTTTTCTCTGTATCTGGTTTCATGAAAAAAAAACACACAATATCCCTGTTTTGAAAAGATTAAGAAAACTGCTCCTAGAATCTGAATGCATAATTAAAAAGGTTCCCAGAAAGCATGCATAGGTTGTTGATCTCAATAAAACACAAAGATCTGAACGCCCTTGTCTAAATTAAAGCTCTTATCACAAGCATTTAGACATAGTTTTGCTATATATTCTCTTGAGAACGGAGTTGTTTTTTTCAATATTAAATGAACTGGGCATAGTTAGAAAAGAGGTCTCGATTCCAGGCACAGTCACACAGATACTTTTTTTAATCTCCAATAATTTTTGCGATTATTTGATGCTATCTAATGGACCTTGCTATTCTTGACTGTTATAGATGAATGTGTATTGGTAGAAGTGGCAAAAATTTATCAGCATTGAATGTGTTCATGTTGTTTTCCATGGCCTGCTACACCCATGTAGTTCGTATACAATCTCTGTAGATTTTGCAATGCAAAAGTGTGGGGGACTGACTGATGATTTTCCAGTTATAAGAAGCCAGTGATGATAATGAGCACTTTTGTGCTGATGCTGTAGCAATATAGATCTTTTTCTTACGGTTCTGTAGCAATGTTGATCTGCTCATGGAGCCACACAAATAATAATGTTCACTGTTGAGTGTAGAGGACAACATTTTTTTCCTATTTCAACAGTAAACATACATGATTGGTCATAGAAATGATAAGGAAAACTCAGATTTAAGAAATTCAGCCTTGAAATGGCATGTATTTTGTGTTAGTATTACTCAGTGGAAGATGATTGTTTGCTGCTGACAAATACAGACTTTAGAAAATAGGAACTACTGTGCTGAAATGTTATTTTCACTAATCTGTTTTCATCCGTACTTAGTCTTTACATATGCTGCTTCATTGTAGATGGCAAACATGAAGCAGCAGCCTCCTCAGAAGATGAACAAGAGGCAAGTGATAGGGAAGGGGATGTACAAGAAATAGATCCGCGAGCAGAGGAGAAGGAACTAAAATACCAGCTCCTGAAGAAATATAGTGGTTACATAAGCAGCCTTAGGCAGGAGTTCTCCAAGAAAAAGAAGAAGGGAAAATTACCAAAAGAGGCACGCCAGAAGCTGCTTAGCTGGTGGGAGCTACACTACAAGTGGCCATACCCTTCGGTACGTTCTTTGTTAATGTGTGGGGCTTGCTGGTTCGCACAGCTATAAGTATGGCATTGCAGTTTGATAATGAAAATATGGTAAATTGAGAAAGTAATTTTAAACACAACTGTTGTTGTACATAAGCAATCATTCAACAGAAATAAAATAAAACGTTACCGAGGGAAAACAGCCGTTAAATCCTGAAACCTAGACTAGAATAAACATTTCCCTTGGATTGGTATTGGAAAAGATAAACAGGTTTGAAATAGTATTTAATAATTAAATATTTTGCTAGCAGGAATCAGAGAAGATAGCATTAGCTGAAGCAACTGGCCTAGATCAAAAACAAATAAACAACTGGTTCATAAATCAAAGGAAGAGACACTGGAAGCCGTCAGAAGACATGCAATTCTTTGTCATGGATGGATTCCATCCACAAAATACAGCTGGTACGCTTTACCTGGATGGTCATCATGGACCGTTTGCTGGTCCTGATGGTTTGTACCGCCTTGGCTCATAATTAATTTGATTCATGAAAAGCATATTTTTCAGAGAAAAATTTGGTATATGAATGTGATTAAAATCTAATTGAATGTGGCTAGCTCTATTCTATTATTAGTTAATGATGACAATGGATCGACAGTAGCACTTGTTATAAAGTGTATTGCAAATCGGTATAAATCTAAAGGATGCTACTATTTCAAAGTTTTAATAGTCATGCTATTATTGAATTCTTTGCATATTTGTCATACTTTGTCCATAATTCATATATACTGATGCTTGTGAGTATATGAAATGATGAATGAAAAGCTATACACACCATACTTTTTATATGTTAATTAGGTCAATGTACTAATGTTAGGAAATTCGTTGATATTGTCAAAATTATTAAAATAGTTTAACAGAGAACATGAACACAATCACTCCCACCATGAAGCTCCCTTCCCTCCCTTTGTTTTTATTAATTCAGAACACTAATATATAAATCTGATTGCTAATCTATCCTGCCCTAAATGCATGTTTCCAATATAACATATTTCTTTTTTCACATTATTTCCTTAATCTAAGATTGCCTAAATATTACATTGAAGGTAAACAAATCTTCTGCAATCTTTTGCCTTGTTCGCCAATCTTATTTTGATTTTTTGTGACTCACGTCAACGTGTCATGGTGTATATTCCTACATTCTTCCTCACTATGACACACATATATCCTTCATCATTAGTTTTTCTAGAGCCATGCTGAATTTTTTATTGGCTATTGCTGAGAATATCAACAAATTGTTCATGTGACCTCACAAAACGTAAGGAGATAACTTTTGAATCAAGTTTTTCTTTAATAAAATATCGATATACCTCAATATGCTTAGTTCTATCATGTTGTACCGGATTGTGGGAGATGTCAATTGTAGTCTTGTTGTCACAAAATAATTTAATCGGGTCTTCTGATTTGAAACCACAAGAGTTCGCAAATGCCTTTTACTATGCCCCTAAACTCCGCTTCAGCGCTTGAAAGTGCCACTATATTATGTTTCTTACTTCTCCAAGTCACTAGATTACCACCCACAAATGTGAGGTACCCGGCTGTAGATTTTCAGTCAACAATGTTACCAGCCCAATCAGCCATAATTATTCTCATCACATCATCCATACATGTGCTCCTCTTTTGGATCATGCATGAATTGGCTTACAACTCCTACTGCATACGCTATGTCAGGTCGAGTATGTAAAGTATATCAATTTTCCTACTAACATCTGATATTGTTCTTTATTAGTAGGCATTTGTCCATAATCAACATTGAGTTTCACATTCTAGACCATTGATGTGTCTACTGGTTTGCAGTTAAGCATGTCAATTTCAGTTAGAAGATCAAGAATATATTTTCTTTGAGACAGAGAAATACCTGTTTTAAAATTTGTAAAGATTAAAACAGACATGTGCAAGCTCGTCAGTCTACACGGTGAGAATTACTGGCCTATATAAATACAACATTACAACCCTATATCTTGAAACTCGGGAGCTGCTTATATTTCGAATTTGATCCCGGTCTATAATAAACCAAGAAATACATTGGTGCCTAGAGGCAACGAGATTTATACACCGAGTTCAAATAAATTTAGTAGGGTGCAACTTTTGGAGGAGAATTCGGAAATCGGAAATAGGAATCCCGCGCAGTTTTTGGGCTTTGATTTAGATATCCAGCGAACCAGGAACGGCATGTCTAGAAACCAGAACGGCACATCAAAACACGTCTTATCAAGTTGTGCAACACGACACGTACGATATGTCTAGTAAATGTGTTGTATTCATCTTTGATATTATGTGGTATGACACGTTTCAAAACTTCAACATATTAACACGACACGACATGTATTTCATACATGCCTAAACATTACACTCTGAACACGATATGACACGGTTTCAATACACCTAGTAGAGTTCAAATGCATCATATTTTTTATGTCTTAATTAATCGTGCCTCACATCTTTATCTTCATTTACAAAGTCCAAACAGTCAATTTCAACTACTATTTTTATATTATTTGCTTAAACATGAGGTCTCCAAATTCTTTTAATATATACATCATATTTAGCGATTTAATTAGATTGATTGATTGAACTTTGAAAACATAAATAAAAATATAAAATACAATTGAAATATAAAAGATATAAGATAATTAAACCCTGCAGTTGTTATACAACACCTACGAAATACGAATAGTACTGAGTACTATTATTATGTTGTCACTTTAATTGTTTTAAGATCCGATGAGAAATCTATCATTTATTTTTTATTTATTTTATATGTAATTTGTAAGAGAGTAGGGTTAAAATGTACTATTGGTTTTTGCTCCAACTATATCCCGTATTTTTATTTCCATCTTTAAATGTCAAACAGTCGATTCGAACAGCTCAACATGATCTCCATATTAAAATGAGCTTAGAGACCAAATTTTATATTTTTTGAAAAAAATTTATAGTTTTTTTAGATAGGTACAAAATCACTAATATATTTGGATCTCCATTTTTTTTTTTTTTTGATAAAAGTGGTATAATACCACCTGTTTCATTAGAAACGGATATGTTTTTAAGCCTAAAGCAAGTACAGATCAACAATCAATTAACAAAAAAACCCCTCTAGTTGTGAAGCAAACTAGGGGATATCTAATCCAACTAAGCATAAGAGCATAATAGCTAAAGTCTGCTAGACATATATCATACAAAACAGTAAGTACAAAAGTAATTCATTAGAAAGAGCTAAGGAGCTGCAGATCGAGTAACTAGCATTGGATGAACTGGTATGGGCAGTGGGGTCAGAAGAAGGAAAGTAGGCAGCATCAATTGCATCGTATTCTGCTCTATCTCGAAGGAAATCAGAAAGGTCTGACCCCTCTAAACCAAGAATTGGTTCTTCCTCTGAATCCCAGCTGCTGTTTCTCTCTGCCGATGTATCTATCTCCGATAGAATTATAGTATTGGCTGCCTGAATCAGAAGTGAGACATTCATTGGAAGAATTAAGGTTAATTTAAAATAAGTATGGTCATGCCTTATTTTGCACCAATAAGAAGTAAGAGAAATGATAGCACTACCAATACTTTTAACAGATGGAATGGGAATATTATTAAAACAAATTTTGTTCCTAGTTAATCAAATATTCCAAAGTGTAGCTGGTCTAATTAATTCTACTAAAAGGGTATCCTTGAGAGGTATCCAAGCATCTATATACCATAAATCCGAAACAGTTGTACAGTCAAATATAAAACCATTATAATTTGCAATTCAAGACCAAAGTGCATAGGCAAATGAACAAGTGACAAATAAGTGCTCTGAGGTTTCAGGAAGACTACAGAATGGACAATCAAGGGCACATGTCCATCCTTTAGTGGCCAAATTAGATTTGGTAAAAACCTTATCCTGTTGGAACAATCAAATAAAGACTTTAATTTTTAAGGGTACTTTGGATTAAGTAACCTCATAGGTTTTGTTTGGATAACCCCATAAGATAACCAAGAGTATAAGGAATGCACAGTAAAAGCACTAGTTGATGTCCATATATCGCCATTTAACTAGATCTGTAGAATTTTGGATCTCCATATTATAACAGTCAGTTCAAACCACTGAATTATTTATTTTAGATACAATTCAAATCATACATCTACTTTTACAAGAATTTAACATACCTGGTCTGCTAAATAATTCAGCGGGGTCCGCTGGATTATCTAGTGATCCATAAAAGGGGTGTAAACGGAGCGGATAATGCCGATACCATATCCGTATCCGTCTTTCAATGAGCGGATACGAATACGGATACGGATAATAAACAGATATCAAAATCAAAACCAAATCCGCTTTAAACGAATACGGATAAGGAGCGGATAATTTTTGAATACGGATTCGAATACGGATACGAAACAAATAATTAATTGTCGGATAATTGAGTCATATGAACTTTATGATACAAATACTAATTATAAAATTCAAATATAAAAATAAATAAATAAAAATTTTGTTCACTTCTTCTTACATGATTCTATCAATGAATTAAACCATTCATTAAGCTGATGCTAAAAAGAAATACAAATACTAATTGAATCATACATTTCCGATTAATATGTAATTTGTAAAAAATTAAAAGGCCAAGGGAGGGATACTATAGCAACGTTAATGGCTATAGCCTATAGACATTAATGTTAGCCCAAAAAAGGAGTTGGCCCAAACAAATGTTTATTTCCGGATATCCCAGATTACTTAGTCCCACAATATATGATGATAATAAATAAGAACCCTAAACCCTAAACGAGATCCGCTTTCTTTCTTCATATTTGTTTCATATCCGGATCCGGAATATTATCCGCTCTGTTTATCCATATCCGGTTCACAGGCGGATATGGGTCGGAGTCGGAGCGGATTATCCAGATCCATTTACACCCCTAGAGCCATTACATAATCATCTTCAGTTGAAGAACTGAAGCCGCAAAATAAAATTGACACGCAATTGAACTATATTTTGGGCTTTTATTGATAATGCTATGAGCTCTTATTGCCGCTACATCAACAGAACGGCTCTTTTTAAGTCCTTCTTCTGGGCTTTCTATGTTTCTGTGATAGATCTAGAATCACTTCAAGCAGCGAGTCAGGCAGACGGCAGTCTAATTCAACAAGTTGCGGAGGCTGGAGGCCTAGAGCGAACACGAGGTCCGGTCCAATCGTCTCATTCCATAGTCTTACGGTAATTAATAGAAAGCGACCATCTTCAAATATGAAGAAAAAAGACAACCGGCTAGGTTGGCGACTATACTTTGTTATGAATAATACAGCCACCTATTAAGAACTTTGCTAATACAGCCACCTATTAAGAACTTTGCTTGGGCTTTTCTCCTCTTAAGAATCACATTCTCAATCAGTTAAGAAATAAAAGAAGAGTGAGTCTATGGTACTATGCATATCACGGATTGGTCCCTAATATGGATCAATATTTTCGTTTTTAAAATTCTAATGGTTGATCCGAACTGTCCAACATAATCTCCATATAAATATGTATTTGCATACCAAATTTATATTTTTTAGAATTTTTTTACTATTTTTTAAGATAGATAGAAAATCACTTGATCTGAAAATTCTGGACCATCCCACAACAGTGATTTTCTACCTATCTTAAAAAAAGTAAAAAAATATAAAAATATAATATTTGGTCTGCAAGTACATATTTATATGAAAATCATGTTAAACGATTCGGATCGACCATTAGAATTTTGAAAAGAAAAATATTAAACTGTATTACGGACCAAATCGTGCTATGCATTAGTAATATAGACTCACTCATAAAAGAAATAAGATACCGATGTCAATAGAATAAAACATCGAAGTAAATAAAATAAAAAAATCGATGTTTTATTTCTTTTATTTTAGTAATATTTTACTCAATTAATCAAAAATAACAATGTCAATAAATTACAACATCAGTATCTTATTAAAACATCGATGCTAAAATATTAAAACCTTGATTTTATGATAAGTTCACCATGAGTGAAGGGATTTTTTTTATAAAACAAAAATAAAAAATAAAAATTTACTAAACCAACTTGAGTGATTTGGTTTTTACAAAAACTATAAGTACCGAGATGCCATCTTCGCACAAACCCTTTTTTTCCCTGTGCCGAATTGGTATCTCGGCCCGAGGGTTTTCACAAATTTTCAATGGAAAACAGTGTGTCTTTGGTGTGGAAGGCTCTATGTCGACAATCCAGTTTGTTTTTCTGTGCTGAAATGGCATCGGTCCAGAGGTTTTTTTATTTGAACTTTACTTTGTGTTGAATAGCCATTTCGGCACAGAGGTTGTTTTTTTTTTGTTATAATTTTTTAATATTATATGTTATTTATTCTATTGAAAAAAATATTTTTATATTTCTTTGAAAATAGATGGAATATTATAGAATTGAATTTATTAGAAAGACTGCGACAAATAATCCGGTTCTAAGTTATTGATTCCAGTTCAAAAGTCACTTCTGGGTAAATAAAAAATTTATTGTGGTCTTTCTAGTACATTCAAATTCTAAGGTACTCCATCTATTTCTCTAGAATTGATTTTAGAAAAATATTTAAATATTAAAAATATAAAATAGCTTTTAGGGAATTAGATGGGGTATCTTAGAATTTGAATGTACTAGAAGAACCATGATAATTTCTTTATTCACTCAGAAGTGACTTTTAAACGAGAATCAATAACTCATATCCAAAATAATTTTTTTTTCCAGTAACACACAAAGAAATATTTTAATTTTTCTTACAGTCGCAAAAAATCCTGACAAAAAATGGTGATCCGGGTTATTTGTCGCTATCTTTTTAGTAAATTCAATTTTATAATATTCTATCTATTTTCAAAGAAATATAAAAATATTTCTAATATTTCAATAGAAAAAATAAAATAATCATAACATCTTTTATTTATTTAAAAATTCAGAAATCATTAAAAAAAAATTTGGGCCGAGATGCCAATTGGCACAATTTTTTTTAAAAAAAATTCTAGAGCCGAGATGCTGATTCGACACAATGAAAATATTTTGGAGTCAAATTGTCATTTCGGCACAGATGAAAAAATCATTTTATGTGGTCGTTCTTAGGAAAACTGCTCGGGCCGGGATGCCAATTCGGCACAGGAAAAAAATGGTTCGTACCGAAATGTCAATTCGATATAATTTTTTATTTGCAATTTATAAAAACAATCCTGAGTGAAGCGCAGACTTTGATCTACACTTCACTAAAACAAAATATGGGTCATTATTTTCATACATACAATAGAACCAAGTATTATATTTACAGAGGGTAGACATACTCCCATCCTTTGAATCTTGCAATATGTGCATCAAGTCCAAATTACAATATAAAAGATAACTAAAAAAAGATCAAAAGCAACTAGTAGAATACGAAAGACAATTAGAAGAAGATAAGACAATTAGAAGAAGATAAGACAACTAGAAGAAGATAAAAAAACAACTAGAAGGAGATGAAAGACAACTAGATGAATATGAAATACATCCAATAGTAGTTGAAAAAAACCAATATAACATGAAAAAAAACCAGTAAAAGTTGAAAGACAACTAGAAGAAGATGAAAGAAAAACCAGTAGATTATGAAAGACAATCGGTACAAGATGAAAGACAACTAAAAGAAGCTGAAATACAATCAGTATTAGATGAAAGAAAACTAGTAGAACATTAAAAGATAATCAGTACAAGATGAAAAATAACTAAAATAAGATGAAAAACAACTAGTAAAAGACAAACGACAACTATAAAAAAGATGTAATACAAATAGTAGTAGATCAAAGACAATTAGTAGAACATGAAAGACAACTAGAATAATATGAAACACAACTAATAGAAGACGAAGACAACTAGAAAAAGATGAAAGACTACTAGAAGAAAATGAAATACAACCAGTAGTAGACGACTAGTAGAACATGAAATACATGATAAAATACAACTTAAGAAGATGAAAAACAACTAGTAGAAGACGAATGACAACTAGAAGAAGATGAAATACAGCTAGTAGTAAATGAAAGACAACTAGTAGAACATTAAATACAACTAGTAGAACATGAAAGATAACTAGAAGAATATGAAAAATAACTATTAGAAGATGAAAAACAACTAGAAAAAGATGAATGACAACTAAAAGAAGATGTAACACAACTAGTAGTAGTTAAAGACAACCAATAAAACAGAAAACACAACCAGTACATGATGAAAGACAACTAAAAGAATATGAAATACAACTAGTAGTAGATGAAAGATAATAAGTAGAACTTCAAAGACGATCAATACAAGATTAAAGAAAATTAGAAGAAGATGAAATATAACTAGAAGATGATAAAATACAACCAGTAGTAGATGAAAGACAACTAGTAGAACATGAAAATACAATCAGTAAATGATGAAAGACAATTAGTAGAACATGAAAGACAACTAGAAGAAGATGAAAAACAACTAATAGAAAAAAAAAACTAGAAGAAGATGAAATACAACTAGTAGTAGTTGAAAGATAACTAGTAGAATATGAAAGACAACATGTTGTAGATGAATGACAACTAGTAGAACTTGAAAGACGATCAGTTCAAGATGAAAGACAACGTAGCCATTTTTCCGATTTATTTACCGCAAATGTGTTTTTGAGTCATTTTTGGTACGTTTTGGAAAAACTTGTGTATTTAGGCAAAAAACAGAGAAAAAATGTCATATTTTGGCGATTTTTGAAAAGGGCGTCAAATAGGACATTACATGGAGCAAGCAACACCTCACACGAAATGCACAACATGCAAAATTGTGAAAATGTAAGAAAATCCGCTAAGTCAGAAGACCATGCGACCTCCTCCATACCGCATGCGGCATACACAGAGGCCGCCCGATCTATGGATTGTTCTAAATTGGGCTTTTCTGAAGAGGCACACTATTTTTAGACAATTCCTAATATATCATGGGTGGACCTCACGATCCCCACTATTTCCACTAGTGCTTAGAGAGGCTATAAATATCCCTATTGTAATAGAATTTAGTGTGTGTGTTTAATTGTGTCTGTAGGGTGCAGAAATTTGCATTGAAGGTATGCAAATGTGGAATGTTTCAAGGTTCAATGCTCTCTATTTTCAGACGTGGGGAGGGCATCGAACTTGAGACATTACTTTCTCTCTGCTGTTCCTTTTGGGTTCACCCTCGACGGACCTACCGTTCATAATCGGTCTATCGAGAGAGTTTAATGATTGTGGAGACGTTTAACTCCCGACGGGCGCAAGCTCCCGTCTTTAATTAGATCGCAGACCCTTTCGAGTTAAACTAAATACCTCGTTCATTCTAGGATTTGTGCATATGTCTTTGTGAACTGAATAAAGGGGCTAAAAGGAGTGGGCTCATGTATTGCTCTTTGGATTTGGTTGGTTAGTTCTCACTGTTTGGACATATATGTGTGTGTGTGTGTGTATGCTTTATGATGTAGAAGATCCAAGACAACTAGAAGAAGATGAAAACCAACTAGTAGAAGACAAAAGACAACTAGAAGAAGATGGAATACAAATAGTAGTAGATACTAGTAGAATATGAAAGACAACTAGAAGAAGATGAAACACAATTTGAAGAAGACGAAAGAAAATTAAAAGAAAATGAAAGACAACTAGAAGAAGATGATATACAACCAGAAGTAGTTGAAAGACAACCAATATATGATGAAAGACAACTAGACGAAGATGAAAAGTAACTAGTAGACGACGAAAGACAACTCGAAGAATATGAAATGCAACTAGTAGAACATGAAAGACAACTAGATGAATATGAAAAATAACTAGTAGAAGATGAAAGATTAGAAGAAGATGAATGACAACTAGAAGAAGATGTAATACAACCAGTAGTAGTTGAAAGAAAACCAGTAGAACATGAAAAACAACTAGTACACGATGAAAGACAACTAGAAGAAGATGAAAGACAACAAGTAGAACTTGAAAGACGATCAGTACAAGATGAAAGACAACTCAAAGAAGATGAAAAACAACTCGTAAAAGATGAAATACTTCCAATAGTAGTTGAAAGACAACCAGTAGAACCAGAAAGATTCAGTAGAACATGTAAGACAACCAGAAGAAGATGGAATACAACCAGTAGTAGATGAAAGACAACTAGTAGAACTTGAAAAGACAATAAAAAAAATATAAAAAGCAACTAATAGATGACAAAAAACAACTTGAAGAAGATGAAATACAACCAGTAGTAGATGAAAGACAACTAGTAGAACTTGAAAAGACAATAAAAAAAATATAAAAAGCAACTAATAGATGACAAAAAACATCTTGAAGAAGATGAAATACAACCAGTAGTAGATGAAAGACAACAAGTAGAAGATGAAAACCAACTATAAGAAGATGGAAGTCAACTAGACGAGGATGAAATACAACTAGACAAAGATGAAATACAACAAGTAGTAGTTGAAAAATAACCTGTAGAACATGAAATACAACTGATGAAAGACAATTAAAAGAAGTTGAAATACAATCAGTAGTAGATGAAAGAAAATTAGTAGAACTTGAAAGACGACCAGTTCAAGATGAAACAACTAGAAGATGAAAAACAACTCGTAGAAGATGAAATACACTTAGAATAAGATGAAAGACAAAAGAAGAAGACGAAATACAACCAGTAGAACATGAGAACAACCAGTCGTAGATGAAAGACAACTTGAAAAAAAATGAAAGACAACTACAAGAGATGATAGACAACTAGAAGAAGATGAAATACAACCAATAGTAGTTGAAAGACAACTAGTAGAATTTGAAAGACGACCAGTTCAAGAAGAAAAACAACTAGAAGAAGATAAAAACAACTCATAGAAGACGAAATACACCTAGATTAAGATAAAAGACAAAAGAAGAAGATGAAATACAACCAGTAGAACATGAAAAACAACTAATAGTAGATGAAAGACAACTAGAAAAAAATAAAAGACAATTAGAGAAGATGATAGACAACAAAAAGAAGATGAAGTACAACCAGTAGTAGTTGAAAGACACTAGAAAAATATGAAAAACAACTCGTAGAAGACGAAATACAACTCGTAGAAGACGAAATACACCTGGAAGAAGATGAAAGACATTAGATTAGATCAAATACAACTAGTAGTAGTTGAAAGACAACTAATAGAAAATGAAAGACAACCAGTAGAACAAGAAAGACCTAGTAGAACATAAAGACAACCAGTAGTAGATGAAAGACAACTTGTAGAAGACGAAATACACCTGGAAGAAGATGAAAGACATTTGAAAAGATGAAATACAACTAGTAGTAGTTCAAATACAACTAGTAGAAAATGAAAGACAACTAGTAGAATAAGAAAGACCTAGTAGATGAAAGGCAACCAGTAGAGATAAAAGACAATTAGAAAAAGATAAAAGACAAATAAAGAAAGGTGAGAGATAACTAGAAGAAGATGAAAAACAAATCGTAGAAGACGAAAGACAACTAAAAGAAGATGAAAGACAATTAGTAGAAGATGAAATACAACCAATAGTAGTTGAAAGACAAACAATATATGATGAAAGACAACTATAAGAAGATGAAAAGCAACTTGTAGAAGATGAAAGCTAGAAGAAGATGAAATACAACAAATAGTAAATGAAAGACAACACTAGTAGAACATGAAAGACAACTAGATGAATATGAAAAATAACTAGTAGAAAACGAAAGAAAACTAGAAGAAAATGAAATACAACCAATATTTGTTGAAAGACGACTAGTATATGAAGAAATACAACTAGAAGAAGATGAAAAATAACTAGTAGAAGACGAAGGACAACTCGAAGAAGGTGAAATACAACCAGTAATAAATGAAAGACAACTAGTAGGACATGAAAGACCACAAGAGGAATTTGAAAAATAACTAGTAGCATACGAAAGACTAGAAGAATATGGATGACAACTATAAGAAGATGTAATACAACCAATAGTAGTTGAAAGACAACCAGTAAATGATGAAAGACAACTAGAAAAAAGATGAAATGGAACCAATAGTACATGAAAGACAACAAGTTTAACTTGAAAGACGATTAATACATAGGTGATAGACAACTAGAAGAAGATGAAAACAACTCATAGAAGACAAAATACAATCAGTAGTAGTTGAAAGACAAACAGAAGAACATGAAAGACAACGAGTAGAACATGAAAGAAAACCAGTACGAGATGAAAGAGAACTAGATGAAGATGAAATACAACCAATAGTAGATAAAAGACAACCAGTACAAGATGAAAGAGAACTAGAAGAATGATGAAATACAACTAGTAGTAGATGAAAGACAACCAATAGAACATGAAAAGACAATCAGTAAAAGATGAAATACAACCAGTAGATTATGTAAGACAACCGGTATAAGATGAAAGACAACCAGAAAATATAAAAGAAAATCAGTATAAAATGAAAGACAACTGGTACAAGATGAAAGACAACAAGAAGAAGATGAAATAAAACTAGTAACTAGAACACGGAAAACAACTAGTACAACATGAAAGACAACTAGAAGATGATTAAATACAACCCTTTTTAGAGGAAAGACAACTAGTTAAACATGAAAATCAATCAGTACAAGATCAAAGACAAATAGAAGAACATGAAAAATAACTAGTAGAAGACGAAAGACAACTAGAAAAAGATAAAAGACAATAAAAGATGTAAAATAACCAATAGAAGATGAAAGACAGTTAGAAGATGAAATACAACCAGTAGTAGTTCAAAAATAACCAATAGAACATGAAAAATAACCAGTACAACATGAAACATTACTATAAGAACATGAAATACATCCAAATTATAGATGAAGGACAACTAGTAGAACATGAAAGACAATCATTACAAGATGAAAGACAACTAGAAGAAGTTGAAAAACAACTAGTAGAAGACAAAAGATAATTAGAAGAAGATGGAATACAAATAGTAATAGATGAAAGACAATTAGTAGAACATGAAATCACAACTAGAAGAAGATAAAAGACAACTCGTAGAAGACGAAATACAACTAGAACAAGGTGAAAGATAACTAGAAGAAGGTGAAGTACTACCAGTAGTAGTTCAAAAACAACCAATAGAACATGAAAAACAATGAGTAGAACATGAAAGAAAACCAGTACTAGATGAAAGATAACTAGAAGAAGATGAAATACAACCAGTAGTACACGAAAAGACAAACAGTAAAAGATTAAAGACAACCAGTATAACATAAAAGACAATTGGTGCAAGATGAATTACAACTAGAAAAAGATGAAAGACAACAAGAAAAAGATGAAATAAAACTAGAAGATGATGAAATACAACCAGTAGTAGAGGAAAAAAAAACTAGTAGAACATGAAAATCAATAAGTACAAGATAAAAGACAACTAGAAGAAGATGAAAAACAACTAGTAGAAGATGAAAGACAACTAGAAGAACATGAAAAACAACTAGAAGAAGATGCAAAACAACCAGTAGAAGATAAAAGACAGTTTGAAGATGATGAAATACAACTAGTATTAGTTCAAAGACAACCAATAGAACGTGAAAGACAACTATAAGAATTTGAAATACATCCATTTATAGATGAAAGACAACTAGTAAAACAAGAAAGACAATCCGTACAAGATGAAAAACAATTAGAACAAGATGAAAAGAAACTAGTAGAAGACAAAAGACAATTAGAAGAAGATTGAATATAAATAGTAGTAGATGAAAGACAACTAGTAGAACATGAATGAAAACAAGAAGAAGATGAGAAACAACTCGTAGTAGACGAAATATAACTCGAAGAAAATGAAAGACAAATAAAAGAAGATGAAATACTACTAGTAGTAGTTGAAAGACAAACAGTAGAACATGAAAGACAACATGTAGAATATGAAAAAA
>JAJGRW010001222.1:42611-76822 GCA_025461045.1 Carex parvula
CTACTAGTATCTACTACTATTTGTATTTCATCTTCTTCTAGTTGTCTTTTGTCTTCTACTAGTTGGTTTTCATCTTCTTCTAGTTGTGTTTGATCTTCTATATCATAAAGCATATACACACGCACACATATGTCCAAATAGTGAGAACTAACCAACCAAATCCAAAGAGCAATACATGAGCCCACTCCTTTTAGCCCCTTTATTCAGTTCACAAAGACATATGCACAAATTCTAGAATGAACGAGGTATTTAGTTTAACTCGAAAGGGTCTGCTGATCTAATTAAAGGCGGGAGCTTGCGCCCGTCGGGAGTTAAACGTCTCCACAATCATTAAACTCTCTCGATAGACTGATTATGAACGCTAGGTCCGTCGAGGGTGAACCCAAAAGGAACAGCAGAGAGAAAGTAATGTCTCAAGTTCGATGCCCTCCCCACGTCTGAAAATAGAGAGCATTGAACCTTGAAACATTCCACACTTGCATACCTTCAGTGCAAATTTCTGCACCCTACAGACACAATTAAACACACACACTAAATCCTATTACAATAGGGATATTTATAGCCTCTCTAAGCACTAGTGGAAGTAGTGGGGATCGTGTGGTCCACCCATGATCTATTAGGAATTGTCTAAAAATAGTGTGCCTCTTCAGAAAAGCCCAATTTAGAACAATCCATAGATCGGGCAGCCTCTGTGTATGCCGCATGCGGTATGGAGGAGGTCGCATGGTCTTCTGACTTAGCGGATTTTCTTGTATTTTCACAATTTTGTATGTTGTGCATTTCGTGTGAGGTGTTGCTTGCTCCATGTAATGTCCTATTTTGACGCCATTTTCAGAAATCGCCCAAATATGACTTTTTTCTCTGTTTTTTGCCTAAATACACAAGTTTTTCCAAAACGTACCAAAATGACTCAAAAACACATTTGCGGTAAATAAATCGGGAAAATGGCTACGTTGCATTCACTTTTACAAGTGTATTTTATCTTTTACGAGTTGTTTTTCATCTTCTTCTAGTTGTCTTTCATCTTGAACTGATCGTCTTTCAAGTTCTACTAGTTGTCATTTATCTATAACATGTTGTCTTTCATATTCTACTAGTTGTCTTTCATATTCTACTAGTTATCTTTCATCTTCTTCTAGTTTTTTTTTTTCTATAAGTTGTTTTTCATCTTCTTGTAATTGTCTTTCATGTTCTACTAATTGTCTTTCATCATTTATGATTGTATTTTCATGTTCTACTAGTTGTCTTTCATCTACTACTGGTTGTATTTTATCTTCTTCTAGTTATATTTCATCTTCTTCTAATTTTCTTTAATCTTGTATTGATTGTCTTTGAAGTTCTACTTATTATCTTTCATATACTACTAATTGTATTTCATATTCTTTTAGTTGTCTTTCATCATGTACTAGTTGTGTTTTCTGTTTTATTGGTTGTCTTTAACTACTTCTAGTTGTGTTATATCTTCTTTTAGTTGTCATTCATCTTTTTCTAGTTATTTTTCATCTTCTAATAGTTGTTTTTCATATTCTTCTAGTTATCTTTCATGTTCTACTAGTTGTATTTCATGTTCTACTAGTTGTCTTTCATTTACTACTAGCTGTATTTCATCTTCTTCTAGTTGTCATTCGTCTTCTACTAGTTGTTTTTCATCTTCTCAAGTTGTATCTTATCATGTATTTCATGTTCTACTAGTCGTCTACTACTGGTTGTATTTCATTTTCTTCTAGTAGTCTTTTATCTTTTTCTAGTTGTCTTTCGTCTTCTATTAGTTGTGTTTCATATTATTCTAGTTGTCTTTCATATTCTACTAATTGTCTTTGATCTACTACTATTTGTATTACATCTTTTTTATAGTTGTCGTTTGTCTTTTACTAGTTGTTTTTCATCTTATTTTAGTTGTTTTTCATCTTGTACTGATTGTCTTTTAATGTTCTACTAGTTTTCTTTCATCTAATACTGATTGTATTTCAGCTTCTTTTAGTTGTATTTCATCTTGTACCGATTGTCTTTCATAATCTACTGGTTTTTCTTTCATCTTCTTCTAGTTGTCTTTCAACTTTTACTGATTTTTTTTCATGTTATATTGGTTTCTTTCAACTACTATTGGATGTATTTCATATTCATCTAGTTGTCTTTCATCTCCTTCTAGTTGTTTTTCATCTTCTTCTAGTTGTCTTATCTTCTTCTAATTGTCTTTCGTATTATACTAGTTGCTTTTGATCTTTCTTTAGTTATCTTTTATATTGTAATTTGGACTTGATGCACATATTGCAAGATTCAAAGGATGGGAGTATGTCTACCCTCTGTAAATATAATACTTGGTTCTATTGTATGTATGAAAATAATGATCCATATTTTGTTTTAGTGAAGTGTAGATCAAAGTCTGCGCTTCACTCAGGATTGTTTTTATAAATTGCAAATAAAAAATAAAAAATTATATCGAATTGACATTTCGGTACAAACCAGTTTTTTTCCTGTGCCGAATTGGCATCCCGGCCCGAGCAGTTTTCAGCAGTTTTCCTGAGAACGACCACATAAAATGATTTTTTCATCTGTGCCGAAATGGCAATTTGACTCCAAAATATTTTCATATGATCTTTTCATTGTGTCGAATCAGCATCTCGGCTCGAGAATTTTTTTTAAAATTGTGCCAAATTGGCATCTCGGCCCAAAATTTTTTTTAATGATTTCTGAATTTTTAAATAAATAAAAGATGTTATGATTATTTTATTTTTTTTCTATTGAAATATTAGAAATATTTTTATATTTCTTTGAAAATAGATGGAATATTATAAAATTGAATTTACTAAAAAGACAGCGACAAATAATCCGGATCACTATTTTTTGTCAGGATTTTTTGCGACTGTAAGAAAAATTAAAATATTTCTTTGTGTGTTACTCGAAAAAAAAATTATTTTGGATATGAGTTATTGATTCTCGTTCAAAAGTCACTTCTGAGTAAATAAAGAAATTATCATGGTTCGTCTAGTACATTCAAATTCTAAGATACCCCATCTAATTCCCTAAAAGCTATTTTATATTTTTAATATTTAAATATTTTTCTAAAATCAATTCTAGAGAAATAGATGGAGTACCTTAGAATTTGAATGTACTAGAAAGACCAATATAAATTTTTTATTTACTTAGAAGTGACTTTTGAACTGGAATCAATAACTTAGAACCAGATTATTTGTCGCAGTCTTTCTAATAAATTCAATTCTATAATATTCCATCTATTTTCAAAGAAATATAAAAATATTTTTTTCAATAGAATAAATAACATATAATATTAAAAATTATAACAAAAAAAAAAGAACCTCTGTGCCGAAATGGCTATTCAGCACAAAGTAAAGTTCAAATAAAAAAATCTCTGGACCGATGCCATTTAAGCACAGAAAAACAAACTGGATTGTTGACATAGAGCCTTCCACACCAAAGACACACTGTTTTCCATTGAAAATTTGTGAAAACCCTCGAGCCGAGATACCAATTCGGCACAGGGAAAAAAAGGGTTTGTGCGAAGATGGCATCTCGGTACTTATGGTTTTTGTAAAAACCAAATCACTTAAGTTGGTTTAGTAAATTTTTATTTTTTATTTTTGTTTTATAAAAAAAATCCCTTCACTCATGGTGAACTTATCATAAAATCAAGGTTTTAATATTTTAGCATCGATGTTTTAATAAGATACTGATGTTGTAATTTATTGACATTGTTATTTTTGATTAATTGAGTAAAATATTACTAAAATAAAAGAAATAAAACATCGATTTTTTTATTTTATTTACTTCGATGTTTTATTCTATTGACATCGGTATCTTATTTCTTTTATGAGTGAGTCTATGGTACTAATGCATAGCACGATTTGGTCCGTAATACAGTTCAATATTTTTCTTTTCAAAATTTTAATGGTCGATCCGAATCGTTTAACATGATTTTCATATGAATATGTACTTGCAGACCAAATATTATATTTTTATATTTTTTTACTTTTTTTAAGATAGGTAGAAAATCACTGTTGTGGGATGGTCCAGAATTTTCAGATCAAGTGATTTTCTATCTATCTTAAAAAATAGTAAAAAAATTCTAAAAAATATAAAATTTGGTATGCAAATACATATTTATATGGAGATTATGTTGGACAGTTCGGATCGACCATTAGAATTTTAAAAACGAAAGTATTGATCCGTATTACGGACCAATCCATGCTATGCATAGTACCATAGACTCACTCTTCTTTTATTTCTTAACTGATTGAGAGTGTGATTCTTAAGAGGAGAAACGCCAATGCAAAGTTTTTAATGAGATAAGTAGAAATTTGTGTTCTTTGATGCAATGTAGAAGCTTAATTGGAGCTTAGTTCATGTATAATATTTCATGATTTAATAAAAAAAAAAGTTCTTGTTCAATGATTCTTGCTTATCTTTCTTTTATGCAATTGGAGTTTCTTTCTTCTTTTCTTTTTTGATTTTTTTTTTTCTTCTTTCCTTCCTTTCGGGTTTGATGAGGATTGAGTGCTTTTAGCTCATATGAATGAGTTTAAAGGCACGAAATCATGTAAATAAAATAAACCCCTTTTTGTATAATAATCAAATATTATATCAAAAGGTTTAAAAATGAAAAAAATAAAATAGAGGAGGCATTTGGTAGTTTTCATAGCCTATGATTCTAAGCAAAAATATGCATATGTAAATATTTGAATTTTCTTGCTTCCCTTTTTCCTTCTCTGCCTTCATCTTCTTCTTTTGCTATTTTTTATTTTTCTTTTTTATTTCTTTCTTTTCTATTGCCAAGAAAAAGGACAAAAAATGTATAAATGCATAAAACACATAAAAAGAAAATATATAAAAAGGGAAATTTTATATTATAAGAAATATAGAAGGAGAAAGATATTGAAAGTTGATGTTTAACTACGTCCTTTGAATATCCAATTCTTATATATTTCTTTTAATGTAAAATCAACTAAAAAGTGCAAAACAAATGGAAAAGAATTTAAATTAAATTAAATAGTATATTAGGGATTGATGTTTAACTACATCTCCATATTTATGCTATTTTTGGACTTTTTGAAGGACTTTAATGCATAAAAGAGAAATAAGACAAATGATATATGAAAGATTGATGTTTCACTACATCTCTTTCTATATTATGAGTTCTATTGATCTTTAAAGGGCCTAGATGCATAATTGTTGAAAGAGAGAGCAAATGAAAAGAGGGAAAATTCTAATCCCTATGAAATGATGCTCAAGGATCTTCACATAATTATGCAGATGACCAAGGACCCATGTGCATATTTGAAATGGCATTGGTAGGTGACATATTGTGATATCAATGCCCCTTTTGTTTTTTGATGACCAAACCTTAATGCCATAACTTATGCATAGTCTAATTAAACTAAAATCACATGGTACCAGTCAAAGAAAAGGGTCAAAACCGAATTAGACCAATACTGGTACAACACCAGATCTAAAAATCCCCCAAGTGACCTGCTGGTACAAATCAGCCAGTGCAGGCTGATCTGAGAACTAAATTTAAATTCTGTTTGAACAATTAGATAGAGGATGAAAAGACAATCATTTTAGACTCAAACTTTGCATTTTTCTGATTTTTCTACTATTTTTTAGCAATTTTCAAAGTTGGATTCAGAAAATAAAAAAAAACAGCAGCAGCAGTACATATGCATATATACCCTCTGTCCATTTCCTATTTTCTAAAAAATAGAAGTAAAAGCCTAAAAATAATAGAATTTCATATATTCATATATCATGCTACAAGAACAATATGAAAATTATACATGTTCATTAATGAAATTCATGAGAAATGAAAGAAATGAGATGAAGATGACCTTTCCAGACCCGAAACCCAATAGTAGGTCTATACTCAATTCAAGCCCGAAATCCAATCTTAAAGAAGCCATGCCTGAGACCAATTTTCTTTAATGCCATCTTGATGTACCCAAATAACTATACTTCAAATCCAGATGACTTTCTTAAGCCAATCTGCCAAGTAATGGAACTGAGTCGGTATCGTACCGAAACCATCAAAATCCCAATGCCTTTCAAGTCTCTAGAAATGAAGATCAAGCTCACATGGAGCTTCACCATACTCTGACGACACTGAATGAAGAAGAAATCGAAGAAGAACAGTACAAAGAACTCCAAAAAGTCAGGTTCCATTCCAAACCGGTACCGGGATATAAAGGTTGACTCTGTGCCATCATCTCCGATAACCAACCTTCGCCGACAATGCGCCTAATGAACTCACAAGTTCAAGGCGATCCTGATGGTGCCTTTCCTTAGCCTCGCCGTGGCCGGAGACCTCGTCTGAGCCGCAACCACAAGGAACCCCGATTCGGGTTTCAAACCCGATTCTTGTATCATCCGCACGATCTTTGAAGTGATATGACCCTTTAGATCATGGCGCCAAAACAAGAATTCAAATACAAAACCGAATCTTGATGAAAGAAGATGGATCCAAAGGCCCCGTGTTAAAATCTGATGACCCGGCGATCCACTGCTGTCTGGGATCCACCTATCGGATTAAACGAGATCCCTTTTTGACAAATCTCAACACCCAGTGCGCATCTCAAAGCCCAATAGCCGAGATTTAAAGCCCATTATCTAAGTCTAAAGTTCAACATCAAATCCTAAAGCCCATAATCCAAATTCATTGATCTGCACAAATCATAAAGCCCAATTCAAATCTCAAAATCCCCTGCACACATCTTAAAGGCCCAGATTACAATCTCAAAGTCCAGAAAATAATAAAAGAAGATCTTTTATAAAGAAGTCCCTCTGACAAAACTTTATTCACAGCACAACCCCTAGATATTTGTAAATAAGTCCCTGAACATATCAAATCTCCTCAGATAAGCCCCTGGAAGCCCAAATTACTCTCTAAACTCTGAGAAAGGCCCAAATTACAAATCCTAGTCCATCCAGCTTTACAAATAGGTCCCTGGAAAATTTAAAGCTTCACAAACAAGTCCTTCTCAGCCCTCATTAGCCATAACTTCTTCATTTCAAATCCAAATCAACTCAAACCAACTCCAAATGAACCCAAATCAAATCATTCATGTCCCTAAATCAAAATCAAGCATAACCAAACATCATACAACCTACCAAATGACCAAAATGCCCTTTTCTCCATTTCTCTCACATTTAAATCATTTTCTCTTAAAATAAAATATAAATAAAGCACAAATATATTTTTAAATGCAGATATGTTTCTAAAAATAAATAAAAGAGTATAGTAAATATATTTTAATAATATTCATTGCATCTCATGCGCACATATTAATTAAATACCCAAAACAAGAAAAGCCAAACGAAAATAGAAAGACTAAGTACATGAGTCCTCCCCTTTTAGCCCCTTTATTCAATTCACAATAAATAGGCCCCAAATCCCGGAATGAACGAGGTGTTCAGTATGGCTTGGAAGGGTCATCTAGTGTAATTAACAGCGGGGGCTTGCGCCCGCTGGGAGTTAAACGTCCCCACAATCAATAAACTCTCTCGATAGACTGATTATGAATAGTAGGTCTGTCGAGGGTGAACCGAAGGAATTGTAGAAAGAAAAATGAATGTTTCAAGTTCGATGTTCTCTCCCAATGGCTAAAAAAAATCGAGAGCATTGAACTCTGAGGCATTTAACACATGCACATACCTTCCATCCCGTTGTGCAACTTTCTGCGCCCTACAACTAGAAAGACCACGATAAATTTTTTATTTACCCAGAAGTGACTTTTAAACTGGAATCAATAACTTAGAACCGGATTATTTGTCGCAGTCTTTCTAATAAATTCAATTCTATAATATTCCATCTATTTTCAAAGAAATATAAAAATATTTTTTTCAATAGAATAAATAACATATAATATTAAAAAATTATAACAAAAAGAAAAAACCTCTGTGCCGAAATGGCTATTCAGCACAAAGTAAAGTTCAAATAAAAAAACCTCTGGACCGATGCCATTTCAGCACAGAAAAACAAACTGGATTGTCGACATAGAGCCTTCCACACCAAAGACACACTGTTTTCCATTGAAAATTTGTGAAAACCCTCGGGCCGAGATACCAATTCGGCACAGGGAAAAAAAGGGTTTGTGCGAAGATGGCATCTCGGTACTTATGGTTTTTGTAAAAACCAAATCACTCAAGTTGGTTTAGTAAATTTTTATTTTTTATTTTTGTTTTATAAAAAAAATCCTTTCACTCATGGTGAACTTATCATAAAATCAAGGTTTTAATATTTTAGCATCGATGTTTTAATAAGATACTGATGTTGTAATTTATTTACATTGTTATTTTTGATTAATTGAGTAAAATATTACTAAAATAAAAGAAATAAAACATCGATTTTTTTATTTTATTCACTTCGATGTTTTATTCTATTGACATCGGTATCTTATTTCTTTTATGAGTGAGTCAGGTACTAATACATAACACGATTTGGTCCGTAATACAGTTCAATATTTTTCTTTTCAAAATTCTAATGATCGATCCGAATCGTTTAACATGATTTTCATATGAATATGTACTTGCAGACCAAATATTATATTTTTATATTTTTTTACTTTTTTTAAGATAGGTAGAAAATCACTGTTTTGGGATGGTCCAGAATTTTCAGATCAAGTGATTTTCTATCTATCTTAATAAATAGTAAAATAATTCTAAAAAATATAAAATTTGGTATGCAAATACATACTTATATGGAGATTATGTTGGACAGTTCGGATCGACCATTAGAATTTTAAAAACGAAAATATTGATCCGTATTAGGGACCAATCCGTGATATGCATAGTACCATAGACTCACTCTTCTTTTATTTCTTAACTGATTGAGAATGTGATTCTTAAGAGGAGAAAAGCCCAAGCAAAGTTCTTAATAGGTGGCTGTATTAGCAAAGTTCTTAATATGTGGCTGTATTATTCATAACAAAGTATAGTCGCCAACCTAGCCGGTTGTCTTTTTTCTTCATATTTGAAGATGGTCGCTTTCTATTAATTACCGTAAGACTATGGAATGAGACGATTGGACCGGACCTCGTGTTCGCTCTAGGCCTCCAGCCTCCGCAACTTGTTGAATTAGACTGCCGTCTGCCTGACTCGCTGCTTGAAGTGATTCTAGATCTATCACAGAAACATAGAAAGCCCAAAGAAGGACTTAAAAAGAGCCGTTCTGTTGATGTAGCGGCAATAAGAGCTCATAGCATTATCAATAAAAGCCCAAAATACAGTTCAATTGCGTGTCAATTTTATTTTGCGGCTTCAGTTCTTCAACTGAAGATGATTATGTAATGGCTCTAGGGGTGTAAACGGATCCGGATAATCCGCTCTGAATCCGCTTGTGAACCGGATACGGATAAACAGAGAAGATAATATTCCAGATCCGGATATGAAACAAATATGAAGAAAGAAAGCGGATCTCGTTTCTTCGCTGCTATATGTATACAAGACCGGGGGGGGGGGGGTGGGGGGTGGGTGGGGGGGGGTTGGGGGTGGTGGGTGGTTGTTTATATATAGAGTTCTTATTTATTATCATCATATATTGTGGGACTAAGTATTCTGAGATATCCGGAAATAAACATTTGTTTGGGCCAACTCCTTTTTTGGGCTAACATTAATGTCTATAGGCTATAGCTATTAACGCTGCTATAGTATCCCTCCCTCGGCCTTTTAATTTTTTACAAATTACATATTATTCGAGCCAGCTTAATCATGGGTCTAAACCGTGTCGGAAATGTATGATTCAATTAGTATTTGTATTTTCTTTTTAGCATCAGCTTAATGAATGGTTTAATTCATTGATAGAATCATGTAAGAAGAAGTGAACTAAAATTTTATTTATTTATTTTTATATGTGAATTTTATAATTAGTATATGTATCATAAAGTTCATATGACTCAATTATCCGACAATTATTCGTTTTATATCCATATTCGAATCCATATTCGAAGATTATCTGCTCCGTATCCGTAATAGTTTAAAGCGGATTTGGTTTTGAATTTTTGATATCCGTTAATTATCCGTATCCGTATTCGTATCCGCTCATTGAAAGACAAATACGGATATTGTATCGGCATTATCCGCTCTGAATCCGCTCCGTTTACACCCCTTTTATGGCTCACTAGATAATCCAGCGGGCCTCGCTGAATTATTTAGCGGGCTAGGTATATTTAAAATTCTTGTAAAAATAGATGTATGATTTGAATTGTATCTAAAATAAATAATTCAGCAGTTCGAATTGACTGTTTTAATATGGAGATCCAAAATTCTACATATCTAGTTAAATGGCGATGGACATCAACTAGTGCTTTTACTGTGCATTCCTTATACTCTTGGTTATCTTATGGGGGTTATCCAAACAAAACCTACGAGGTTACTTGGCAATCCAAAGTATCCTTAAAAATTAAAGGCTTGATTTGATTGTTGCGACAGTATAAGGTTTTAACCAAATCTAATTTGGCCACTAAAAAGGATGGACAGGTGCCCTTGATTGCTCATTCTGTGGTCTTCCTGAAACCTCAGATCACTTATTTGTCACTTGTTCATTTGCCTATGCACTTTGGTCTTGAATTGCAAATTATGATGGTTTTATATTTGACTGTACAACTGTTTCGGATTTATGGTATATAGATGCTTGGATACCTCTCAAGGATACCCTTTTAGTAGAATTAATTAGACCAGCTACACTTTGGAATATTTGATTAACTAGGAACAAAATTTGTTTTAATAATATTCCCATTCCATCTGTTAAAAGTATTGGTAGTGCTATCATTTCTCTTACTTCTTATTGGTGCAAAATAAGGCATGACCATACTTATTTTAAATTAACCTTAATTCTTCCAATGAATGTCTCACTTCTAATTCAGGCAGCCAATACTATAATTCTATCGGAGATAGATACATCGGCAGAGAGAAACAGCAGCTGGGATTCAGAGGAAGAACCAATTCTTGGTTTAGAGGGGTCAGACCTTTCTGATTTCCTTCGAGATAGAGCAGAATACGATGCAATTGATGCTGCCTACTTTCCTTCTTCTGACCCCACTGCCCATACCAGTTCATCCAATGCTAGTTACTCGATCTGCAGCTCCTTAGCTCTTTCTAATGAATTACTTTTGTACTTACTATTTTGTATGATATATGTCTAGCAGACTTTAGCTATTATGCTCTTATGCTTAGTTGGATTAGATATCCCCTAGTTTGCTTCACAACTAGAGGGTTTTTTTTGTTAATTGATTGTTGATCTGTACTTGCTTTAGGCTTAAAAACATATCCGTTTCTAATGAAACAGGTGGTATTATACCACTTTTATCAAAAAAAAAAAATGGAGATCCAAAATTAGTGATTTTGTACCTATCTAAAAAAACTATAAATTTTTTTCAAAAAATATAAAATTTGGTCTCTAAGCTCATTTTAATACGGAGATCATGTTGAGCTGTTCGAATCGACTGTTTGACATTTAAAGATGGAAATAAAAATACGGGATATAGTTGGAGCAAAAACCAATAGTACATTTTAACCCTACTCTCTTACAAATTACATATAAAATAAATAAAAAATAAATGATAGATTTCTCATCGGATCTTAAAACAATTAAAGTGACAACATAATAATAGTACTCAGTACTATTCGTATTTCGTAGGTGTTGTATAACAACTGCAGGGTTTAATTATCTTATATCTTTTATATTTCAATTGTATTTTATATTTTTATTTATGTTTTCAAAGTTCAATCAATCAATCTAATTAAATCGCTAAATATGATGTATATATTAAAAGAAGTTTGGAGACCTCATGTTTAAGCAAATAATATAAAAATAGTAGTTGAAATTGACTGTTTGGACTTTGTAAATGAAGATAAAGATGTGAGATACGATTAAGACATTAAAAAATATGATGCATTTGAACTCTACTAGGTGTATTGAAACCGTGTCATATCGTGTTCAGAGTGTAATGTTTAGGCATGTATGAAATACATGTCGTGTCGTGTTAATATGTCGAAGTTTTGAAACGTGTCATACCACATAATATCAAAGATGAATACAACACATTTACTAGACATATCGTGTCGTGTTGCACAACTTGATAAGACGTGTTTTGATGTGCCGTTCTGGTTTCTAGACATGCCGTTCCTGGTTCGCTGGATATCTAAATCAAGAGTCCGAATCTGCTGCGATTCCGAGGCGGATCGCAGGACCCTGCGATTCTGAGATCAACGGTTCAAATTTTCTCGAGCGCGGATCTCGGAAACATTCTTAAAAAGTAAATTTTCACGCACACATCTCGATAAAGACCAACAGTTGAGATGGAATCGCAGGGTCCTGCGATCTTCCTCGGAATCGCAGCAGATTTATTTTCCTAAATCAAAGCCCAAAAACTGCGCGGGATTCCTATTTCCGATTTCCGAATTCTCCTCCAAAAGTTGCACCCTACTAAATTTATTTGAACTCGGTGTATAAATCTCGTTGCCTCTAGGCACCAATGTATTTCTTGGTTTATTATAGACCGGGATCAAATTCGAAATATAAGCAGCTCCCGAGTTTCAAGATATAGGGTTGTAATGTTGTATTTATATAGGCCAGTAATTCTCACCGTGTAGACTGACGAGCTTGCACATGTCTGTTTTAATCTTTACAAATTTTAAAACAGGTATTTCTCTGTCTCAAAGAAAATACATTCTTAATCTTCTAACTGAAATTAGCATGCTTAACTGCAAACTAGTAGACACACCAATGGTCTAGAATGTGAAACTCAATGTTGATTATGGACAAATGCCTACTAATAAAGAACAATATAAGATGTTAGTAGGAAAATTGATATACTTTACATACCCGACCTGACATAGCGTATGCAGTAGGAGTTGTAAGCCAATTCATGCATGATCCAAAAGAGGAGCACATGGATGATGTGATGAGAATAATTATGGCTGATTGGGCTGGTAACATTGTTGACCGAAAATCTACAGCCGGGTACTTCACATTTGTGGGTGGTAATCTGGTGACTTGGAGAAGTAAGAAACATAATATAGTGGCACTTTCAAGCGCTGAAGTGGAGTTTAGGGGCATAGTAAAAGGCATTCGCGAACTCTTGTGGTTTCAAACCAGAAGGCCCGATTAAATTATTTTGTGACAACAAGACTACAATTGACATCTCCCACAATCCGGTACAACATAATAGAACTAAGCATATTGAGGTATATTGATATTTTATTAAAGAAAAACTTGATTCAAAAGTTATCTCCTTACGTTTTGTGAGGTCACTAGAACAATTTGTTGATATTCTCAGCAGTAGCCAACAAAAATTCAACATGGCTCTAAAAAAACGAATGATGAAGGATATATGTGTGTCATAGTGAGGAGGAATGTAGGAATATACACCATGACACGTTGACGTGAGTCACAGAAAATCAAAATAAGATTGGTGAACAAGGCAGAAGATTGCAGAAGATTTGTTTACCTTCAATGTAATATTTAGGCAATCTTAAATTTGGAAATAATGTGAAAACAGAAATATATTATTATGGAAATATGTATTTGTCAGGAAACATGCATTTAGGGCAGAATAGATTAGCAATCATATTTATATACTAGTGTTCTGAATTAATAAAAACAAAGGGAGGGAAGGGAGCTTCATGGGAGTGATTGTGTTCGTGTTCTCTGTTAAACTATTTTAATAATTTTGACAATATCAACGAATGTACTAACATTAGTACATTGACCTAACATATAAAAAGTATGGTGTGTACAGCTTTTCATTCATCATTTCATATACTCACAAGCATCAGTATATATGAATTATGGACAAAGTATGACAAATATGCAAAGAATTCAATAATAGCATGACTATTAAAACTTTGAAATAGTAGCATCCTTTAGATTTATACCGATTTGCAATACACTTTATAACAAGTGCTACTGTCGATCCATTGTTCTTAACTAATAATAGAATAGAGCTAGCCACATTCAATTAGATTTTAATCACATTCATATACCAAATTTTTCTCTGAAAATATGCTTTTCATGAATCAAATTAATTATGAGCCAAGGCGGTACAAACCATCAGGACCAGCAAACGGTCCATGATGACCATCCAGGTAAAGCGTACCAGCTGTATTTTGTGGATGGAATCCATCCATGACAAAGAATTGCATGTCTTCTGACGGCTTCCAGTGTCTCTTCCTTTGATTTATGAACCAGTTGTTTATTTGTTTTTGATCTAGGCCAGTTGCTTCAGCTAATGCTATCTTCTCTGATTCCTGCTAGCAAAATATTTAATTATTAAATACTATTTCAAACCTGTTTATCTTTTCCAATACCAATCCAAGGGAAATGTTTATTCTAGTCTAGGTTTCAGGATTTAACAGCTGTTTTCCCTCGGTAACGTTTTATTTTATTTCTGTTGAATGATTGCTTATGTACAACAACAGTTGTGTTTAAAATTACTTTCTCAATTTACCATATTTTCATTATCAAACTGCAATGCCATACTTATAGCTGTGCGAACCAGCAAGCCCCACACATTAACAAAGAACGTACCGAAGGGTATGGCCACTTGTAGTGTAGCTCCCACCAGCTAAGTAGCTTCTGGCGTGCCTCTTTTGGTAATTTTCCCTTCTTCTTTTTCTTGGAGAACTCCTGCCTAAGGCTGCTTATGTAACCACTATATTTCTTCAGGAGCTGGTATTTTAGTTCCTTTTCCTCTGCTCGTGGATCTATTTCTTGTACACCCCCTTCCCCATCACTTGCCTCTTGTTCATCTTCTGAGGAGGCTGCTGCTTCATGTTTGCCATCTACAATGAAGCAGCATATGTAAGACTAAGTACGGATGAAAACAGATTAGTGAAAATAACATTTCAGCACAGTAGTTCCTATTTTCTAAAGTCTGTATTTGTCGGCAGCAAACAATCATCTTCCACTGAGTAATACTAACACAAAATACATGCCATTTCAAGGCTGAATTTCTTAAATCTGAGTTTTCCTTATCATTTCTATGACCAATCATGTATGTTTACTGTTGAAATAGGAAAAAAAATGTTGTCCTCTACACTCAACAGTGAACATTATTATTTGTGTGGCTCCATGAGCAGATCAACATTGCTACAGAACCGTAAGACAGAGATCTATATTGCTACAGCATCAGCACAAAAGTGCTCATTATCATCGCTGGCTTCTTATAACTGGAAAATCATCAGTCAGTCCCCCACACTTTTGCATTGCAAAATCTACAGAGATTGTATACGAACTACATGGGTGTAGCAGGCCATGGAAAACAACATGAACACATTCAATGCTGATAAATTTTTGCCACTTCTACCAATACACATTCATCTATAACAGTCAAGAATAGCAAGGTCCATTAGATAGCATCAAATAATCGCAAAAATTATTGGAGATTAAAAAAAGTATCTGTGTGACTGTGCCTGGAATCGAGACCTCTTTTCTAACTATGCCCAGTTCATTTAATATTGAAAAAAACAACTCCGTTCTTAAGAGAATATATAGCAAAACTATGTCTAAATGCTTGTGATAAGAGCTTTAATTTAGACAAGGGCGTTCAGATCTTTGTGTTTTATTGAGATCAACAACCTATATGCATGCTTTCTGGGAACCTTTTAATTATGCATTCAGTTTCTAGGAGCAGTTTTCTTAATCTTTTCAAAACAGGGATATTGTGTGTTTTTTTTCATGAAACCAGATACAGAGAAAAAAAAATTATTCTGAATTTGGTATAACCAAATTGTACCATGCAACTTTATTAGAGAACTACCAAATTTAAAGAGATTTTCAATGGAAGAGTGAATGAATAATAGTAGGCAACACAAACTAGGATAATATTTTGGCTATAGTTAATTAAATTTGCTACCAATAGGTCCTGATGCTTGTCCAAGACGAGCAAGGCTGGATACTAACCATTTCACACACACACAAAAAATAGTTCCACCTATTACATACTTCTAGCTTGAACCATTTCAAGTCTGTCAGTTTTTCTGCTCTCTGCAAACTTAGCCATTTTAATGATAACCTTAATAAATTTTAAGTATCGGAAAGGCACCATAAAAATAAACAGAAGGGTATAAAGGGTCCAAAACAATTTTTAAACGGGAAGGAGGGAGGCGGGTGCTGGGTGCTGGCCATCCCAAGGAAGCAGTTATATATGAAAATGTCAAACAACATTAGGAAATTATCACTATAGTCAATTAAGAGCTAGAGATAATATTTAAACTATTTTGTTTATCAAATCAGGCAAAGAAAATAAAACTTGCCCTGCAGCATTAAGCAAACATACTATCTATATGGTTAACAAAGACATTATTTCATAATGTATATATGACTTCTATCTTATCTTAGAAAAAAGCACTAGTTCAGTTTATATGTGTTTCCAATATTCTCTGGAGCTAATAAACCACACTACGCTAATAAAGGATATTTGTTCATGAAAAAAGGACAATACTTGGTCATGCCAATTATTTGTTACTTATTAAGAATGTGATTCATATTTACAGTTTAAATTGCGCAATGCTAACAGCCTCCAAGTTTTGAAATTATAGAATGTTGATATATATACAAGTGTCATTTTCAATTTTCCATTGGTAAACAAATTTGATATGTAACCTCCTAGTAAAAAGAAAGTGGGTACAAAAACCTCCTTATTGATCAACAAAATACAACCGACTACAACTACTGTTTGCCAACTAAAGAATGCATTATGTCCAAATTAATTATTTCCTATTCTATGTTGAATAGAGGCATTTAATGCTTTGTAGAACAAGATTTCTGCACTACCACACGTGCAGTGTGTCCCCATAGCACTACATCATGGACTTAGTCAAGGCACCTATGATTTATGCACTTAAAAACAGAACAGTGCGAGAACACAAGAAGATATTAGCTGGAGCCTGGAATTGCTTACTTTTTGTAGCCATACCCTTTAGATAAGAAGAATGCAATATAAAAATAATTTAAATTTAAAAAAGAAGCTGCATTATTGCCTTTGGTTCCAATGCCCTGTACTGTATTCAACTTTGAATGAAATTTTTTTTATGTGCAATTTAATATAATAGAAACATAAGGAAAAGCAAATGATCATAGTGCAAATATATAATGATAAGTACTAGCTTGCAAGGGCGGACCCACATGGTCTCAGAGGTCTCAGAGGGGCAGTTGCCCTCTTAGATTTTCAGTTTTAGTGGAGATTTATCGATCCTAACTGATTTTGTCCCTCTCTGAAAATTTATTTGCCCCCCTCTAAATGTTTGATTTGTAATTCGGATTAATTTAGAATTAAAATTGAAACAAATTTGTTCAATTTTAATTGGTAATTAGAATTATAAGTTACAGTATTCATAAATTACAAGTCAAAATATTGAAAAATATAAGTTAAAACATTATTTTTTATCGAGTACCCAATTAGTTACTAGATTTAAACTCAATTAGCTATTTAAACATTATTTTTTGCCTCCCGACGAAAATCCTAGATCCGCCCCAGCTAGCTTGGAGGTATATATGAATGAAATACGGTGCAAAACGCTTCACAATATTTTAACGGTTAAAAGTATTCACTCACCCATTTACCTTGGGCAGTCAAAATTAAAAATGTATCTATATTTTCATAAAACATTATCTATTTGAAAAGGTTAAAGATGTAAAGGGAAAGACATAACTAGGAAAAATGGAAGTTTCTCCACCATCCACACCAGAGAATGAACTACGATAACAATATAGGATGAGCAAAATCGCATTAAAATTCAATAATAATGTAAGATTAATTTTGGAACCCTAAATTTGTCCTTTCGTTGTCAGAGAACCAATAAACAAATAGAGAACCAAATCTAAAGGCGCTCTCGTTTCTTCTTCCATAAAGGACACCTTATATTTGCTCAGAATAAACAAACCAAAGTAAAAGTAGAGATAGAATGAGAGGTGGAGAGTCTAAATATACGGGTGTCACTGTTTGCCTCGTGAGTAGTGCGCAAGACTACGTCCACTACCATCTCTTTTATAGTTTTATACTTTTATTTAAACAAAGTATATTATATATATCTACTGACAAGAAAGAAGAAATAAACAAAAGATCGGAGCTATCAGTCAAGTCACTCCTTTTAAGTATTTCTAATTTTGCATTGTTGTACTTTGGAATCACTTGTGCTGGTTAATTATGTTTTATTTGATAATTTGAATCCTAAGCCATCCAGTGTAGCAATGCAGCCAAACCAATAGGCGCAAGGCATTACTACTATTACTAAATAATATTAGTAAATTATCATTAAATATATATAATGCATGCTCTCGCTCGGGCAACAATTAGATGGAGCCATTCTTTTTTGGTTGGTTCAAACCGGACACGCGATTTCCTACTTACTTTTGTTCAAACTTCAAGTCCAGGTGCTTTTGCATGTACTAATGCAAACTAATATTTTGCTACGTTATCCTCTACCCATAAAAAAAAAAATATTTATTATTTACATATCCTTAATTCGTCACATATAATTGTTGGATAGGAATGTAAATTTGTGTGGTGTCATGAACAATCACATCGTGACTTGGGTCACGTGGACCAAGTCATATTTTTACTTGTTGTACCGAGATTAAATTTGAAGAAACAGACGTGACAGTACTTAAGTGGTCATGACACGTTAGTCATGCTGTGACCACACATATTATGTCCAAACGTGATGGCCAAATTTGTCATGTTTGGTCATGTTTAACTATTTTTTTCGTAATTTAAGTTACTTTATTCAAAAAACATCATTCGATCAAAATCAAATGGTCATGATTATGCGTGACACATGTAACCACTTTCTATGTCATGACCAGACCAGTTAGCATGTCGTGTTGTGTCAATTTTCCAAAATATTGTTATGTCACGCTAATAATCACAGCACGCAACATGCGATTCACAACACGTGAGTGACACACGTACTATGCTAATGCCATAACATATCCGGTCAAGACATGACTTTTTAACATCCCTATTGATCCAATAGATGAGTATGCCAAGCGAAATTAGAGTTAAAGCTGGGAAAAATTGTCAGCTAATTAATTACCAGCCCTTGTTATCTGAACTGAAACCCTGACTGATCAGTGTATCATGACCAATTAACCAGAAGATGGATTTTAAAAAATATATAATTTAAAATATTGTGCATTAAGCTTTTAATTAACCACTTTGCAAGTGTAGTGTCTGTCATTACCAGAAGAAAGGAGAAGCGCAGTGCCATTGGTAAAAGAACTGAGCTGAGACTCCACTCTTTTGAGAAACTCCGTTGCCTCTTGAAGAGGCCTTGTCAGCTCTTCTTTATACTTCCCTAACATGTTACAATACGCCTCCTACAAAAGGAAACTGCATTAGCAAGAATAGCATATTATCCGACCTCAGTCCTCACTCCTCAGCAAGACATTAAAAAATTTGCCAATAAGAAGACATACCATGAATTGATCAAGCTCGGGATCAGAAGAAGATTCACGCCGGTGTGGGCTTGGTCGTGAATCAAGCCTACTCCCAATGGCCGTGAGCCGATCAATCACGTCTTGTGGTGCACCAACCTACATGCCAATAGTGAATTTAACATAAAAATCATAGGATTTCATCAAACAAACAAAAAACTTACTAATCAAAAGTCTCGGTCAGGAAGATTGATGGAAACTGATGAAAAATTCTAAATGAAGATCAGAAAATAAAAAATATATATAAGATAAACATGTTCGCCATATATATCAATGGGCTGATAAAATTATTTCGGAATGCAGTGTATATGCACATATATATATTAAGAGGTTCAGGTATAGTACAGAAACAAAGCTATGACCAAAGAGATGTCATCCTGTTTTTAACACAACAAAAGTTCCAGGGACGTATGTATAGGTCAATGAAGACGCAGAATTATGACACTTCTAAATTATTGTAATAACAAACATAACAGAATTAAATGTATACTTATGTCATGAAGATATATTACAAGTTAACACCGAAAGGAGGGGGTTCAGTAATATCATGACAACTTATTTCGGCACATATATATCTTTATAACAAAGTTATGTAATCAAAATAGACGATTATAAGAAAGAAATGAGATCTGTTTCATGATCTTCTCGTAGTTAAAATAGGCACCAAATTAAATAATAGATCAGAAAAATTAAAGGAACTTTACTGGAAGAAAAAAGTTGATGTCCTGCTGAAGAAATCTGGACACCGGTAAGAAGAGAAAAGGAACGAGTCCCCCCCATTCGATCTCTAAGTGGTGTCATGATATATAGAAATAGAAAATAGTAGCAGAGGACAACAGGTACTGTTGTTTGGTACTCAAAATAGGAAAATTGATTTATATCTGGAAATAAAATAAAAATGGAAAAACATTCATTCATGATGAAGAAGAAAGCGGGGAAAGAAAAAAGAAAACCCTAAAAACAACGTATAATTTTTATATGTTGATTGAAGTTAAATTTTGTAGAAAGCAAATTGCTTTTTTTTTCAAGAAAAAGGGAACAATTTTTTTATAAGAAGAAAATATCATTTCATGGCATATTAGAAATGAATACACACACCAAGGAGAGAATTTATACAAACTAACAAACTCTTACTTCTACGGGAGCTGTACATAAAAAAGATAATAAGTCACAGAAATCCATTGGAAGGTTGCATATGATGATTAGGGTGCGTTTGGATTGTAGCATGGAGTTAGCACTATTTTTGAATTAGTAACTATTTTTGAGGTTAACGTTGTTCTTGCTAACCCATTCAAACAATGGAATAACGCTAATTCTAAATTAGCGTTATTCTTGCTATTGCAGGGTTGCATCCAAAGGCACCCTTAGAGATTACCTTCTGACACTCCAAATAGACACCTAGGAGCGAGGAGTACTGCGGATGAGACATGATCTTGGCCTTGATGCGGTCCATCTCTCCAGTCGAAGCTATCTCTCCTTGATCTCCATTTCCACCATGTGTTACAGTCTCCCTTAGTTTTGTTGCGTACTGGGAAGGCCCAGCCCCTTCTGCTTTTAGGGTTTGGTAATAGTTTCTAAATTCATAAGAAGATGAACCAGGGGGTGGAGCTGCTGCAACTGTAGCACCGGTACTGTTGCTGACAGCTGAGGGTAAGTAGAAGAAAGATACTCTAGAACTATTCCCGGTTTCCCCGCCTCCATGGTTGGAGAACTCCATGAATAGTTAACGTAGATAAATGAAAACAAATTTCTGTCTTTTCCCGATGAATTATTGATCGGGTGATTATTCGGATAGGTCGGAGAAGAAGAGAAGATGCCCAAGAATATGGAAAGAGAGAAATCTATGGAGAGAAGGGGAGAGAGAGAACGAGGGGGGAGAAAAGGGAAAGGCATGTCTCATGTCTGGTGGCTATCTTTTCGCATGTCAAATCAACAGGGGACATGGGTAGAGTGGTGTAGACATGGTAAGTGGACTTAACGCACAAATCAAACTCTACTAAACAAGCTACATATCTTATAGTTTTACCCAATAGACCAAATTAATTTTACTGCAAAGGTTTGGATCGAAAGCAAGAAGTTAAGTGTAATAAAAGATATGGAACAGCTGCATGTGGGTTATGGTGGGGACTGACCGGACTGTACCGTACTATGTGTACGAGTACAACTCAAACTATTGTTCCTTCCGCTAATACCATTTCATTAGCTGTAATGAGAATCTCTTTGATCAGATCTGGTCGGATGTTGCTAGTAACTTAATCATCTAACGACCAATGCCATTTTGTTAGGTAAGCATGAGAACTAGTACTTAGTTTTCCGGAATATCTAAGATATTTAATAATCTTACACTATTTACCTACCCTATTTACCTACTAAGTTCTTGTTTGGCTGCAGCTTAAGTTGAGGAATCAGGTGTTTATTCCTTGAAAATAAATCTGCCCGAGAATTACAGGACCCTGTAATTCTGATCCCAATTGTTGATTTTTCTCGAGATACGTGCATGAAACTTACTTTTCCGAGAGTGTTTCCGAGATCCGCGTACAGAAAAGTTTGAACAGTTGATCTCGAAATTACAGCAGATTCGGATTCTTATTCCTTAAGCAGTCAAGCAAGAATAACATTACTGAGTTATGATGAAATAAGTTTGGTATTAAGATGGAGTAAGTTAAATCACTTTTTTTTTTTTCTAAGGATTACCTCATTTCGTGCATCTAGGCGGAATTGTCAGAGAGAAGAGTTTATTTAGGATTTCACTTCTCTTTAAGATTAAGTTATAACATACGTATCAAGTTTTAACTTTCAACTAAACGGAGAATCAGTTTTTGGTTTAATGGCAAAAGGTAACATCCTCCGTGTGAGTGATTGTGGGTTCAAAACTCGGATGAAATGTTCTTTATAGACAATTAAATGAAAATCAGTAGGTTCCATTTTTCTATCCCCAAATAAAAACATCCAACTAAAGAAGAATTACTTAAGATACCATAGTTTGAAGTAAGCAATTTAATCTTTCTTAACTTTAATTAAGTATCAGTCAAACATGACATGTGATTAAAGGCCTTCAAATTAAGTTATAGAACTTGATAGCGTTCGTAACATCATTTTGGTATACAGGAATTGGAAGTAAAGTTATTATCTATGAGTATTGATATATAGAGAGTGGCTAATATCAAAACGTTTGTACTCAAGCCTCTCGTGCAACCAAGTTGTTTTCGGATTTTCAAAGTCCAAACGGTCGATCCGAACTGTTAGATGTTCAATCTATATTAAAATCTGCTTGGAGACCAAATTTTACATTTTTTGGAATTTTTTTACTATTTATTAAGCCACTTTGAAAATTGCTGATCCGGATGAACAGTAAAAACAGTGCAACTAAATTCTGGACCATGTGATCAGTAATTTTCAAAGTGTCTTAATAAATAGTAAAAAAATTCCAAAAAATGTAAAATTTGGTCTCCAAGCAGATTTTAATATAGAGATCACATCTAACGGCTCGGATCGACCGTTTGTACTTTGAAAATCTGAAAACGACTTGGTTGCACGAGAGGCTTGGTGCAAACGTTTGATATTAGCCACTCTCTTGATATATATATATAGAGAGAGAGATGGGCTATTGTGCTTTGCAAAGTAAATGGGGGAGTTTACTTCAGCCATATTTTCATTTTGAAAATCCAAACAACCGATCCGAACTGTTCAACATGTTCTAAATATTGAAATGTGCTTGGAAACTAAATTTTATATTTTTTGGAATTTTTTTACTATTTATTAAGCCACTTTGAAAATCGCTGATCCACTGTGAACAGTAAAAAAACAGTAAAATTTTCTGGACAACCGGATCAGCGATTTTTAAAGTGGCTTAATAAATAGTAAAAAAATTCCAAAAAAATGTAAAATTTAGTCTCCAAGCACATTTCAATAATTAGAACATGTTGAACATTCGGATCGGTTGTTTGGAATTTTCAAAATGAAAATATGGCCCGAGTAAACCCCCCATTTACTTTGCAAAGCACAATAACTCATCTCTCTCTCTCTCTCTCTCTCTCTCTCTCTCTATATATATATATATATATAGAGTAAGGCTACGGTGCTTTGCAAAGTAAACCGCCCCGTTTACTTCGGGCTACTTTTTGGATTTTGAAAATCCAAACAACCGATCCGAACTGTTCAACGTGTTCTAAATATTGAAATGTGCTTGGAGACCAAATTTTATATTTTTTGGAATTTTTTTACTATTTATTAAGCCACTTTGAAAATCGCTGATCCAACGGTGAATAGTAAAAAACAGTAAAATTTTCTGGACCACCGGATCAGAAACTTTCAAAGTGGCTTAATAAATAGTAAAAAAATTCCAAAAAATGTAAAATTTGGTCTTTAAGCACATTTCAATATTTAGAACACGTTGAACAGTTCGGATCGGTTGTTTGGATTTTCAAAATCCAAAAAGTAGCCCGAAGTAAACGGGGCGGTTTACTTTGCAAAGCACCGTAGCCTTACTCTATATATATATATATATGTTCCGTAAGATATTAAGAGATTAATTGTTCATTGATTTTTTTCTTCTTTCATGAAAATTTGATTCACCAATTTTTATCTTTATTAAAATATTTGAAGTTCAAGAATAATGTAAACATAAATAAATAAGAAGACGAGAGTTCAAATGTCTCTATTTTTTGTGCCTCCATTTTTAAAAACTTTAATAACTCAAAGCTTAAACGTCAAAATAAAACAATTAGATGTGATCTATGTTATTTTCTCTATGTACTTATAAAAAATTATCACATTTTAATTTTGCTTTTATGTGAATCAATAAGTTGAAAAATCAACGTCTATAAATTATCCACATTAGTATACATTTTTACAAGCTCAAGATGACAACCAAACAAAGTTGAAATGTCATAATTTTTTACATGTACCTAGATAAAATGATGTAGTTCATATCCAACAGTTTTATTTTGAATTTTAAGTTTTAAATTTTGAGTTATTAAAGTTTTAAAGAATGGAGGCATGATTGAGGCACAAAAAATAAAGGCAGTTGAACCCTTCTCAAATAAGAAACATCCAATTCACTAAAAAAACTTCCTTATTTAACAAAATTTCGTCTATGTTTTTTCTGAACATCGATATTGGTTTTCCGTCAAGATTTGTCATTATTATATATATATTGATCCATCTAAAATATGAAAATAACGTGTTTATTTTTCTAAAAAGAGAAGATAATTACTTGACAATTTTTTTTATCGACAATCATATAACAAATCATGAAAAATAAAGTTTATATTTAAAATCTAACATTATAATATGATCTATTACTCACATATTATGTTTATAATAAATGATGAAATCTGATGTATGTTTTACTTATACATCAAATGTCTTAAAATTTCAATAGCCTAAAATTTAGATACTCATTGATGCATCATCATGTAACATAATTAAAATTACATAAAACTTGATTGCTAGGCTATCAATATTCAATTTAAATACCTATTAAAATTACTTTTTAATTATTTGAATTTGGAAAAAAAATACTATCTCAAATTTCAAATTAACTACTATATATCAAGTGATCTCTTTTTTTCTAAAAAAATATCAGAATTCATAATTTCTTCCTTTAAGAAGTCATATCTATTGGTGTTCTAAATAACACCCTATAGCGATGCTATAGCATTTTCGGACCTTAAAAGCTAAGCTATAGAATAAAAGTACGTTAATTCAGCTACCACCGCTACAGTGATATTAGCGGTCCGCAATCGCACGTAGAGTGTAGCGCAAATAGTGCACGCTATGCTACATAGGTTCTTATTTAAAGGTCCAAAATAAAAAAAAAATTAAGGACCAAATTTTTCAAGGCCCATATTATTTTTGCTTTTAATGCAACATATCTCTCGTGTTCCTCTAAGATTTGGTAGTTGGGATATTTTGAATAGAAAAAGATAGATAGTTTATGCCATGATGCTTAGGTTATTTTGAATAGTAAATGATAGATAATTTATGTCATGATGCTTAAGTTATTTTTGAATAAAAAAAGATAAAAAGTTTATGATATTGTTAGAGATAATTTGAATAACAATTTGAACTTTGTACTGGTTCAACATGAATATTATAATTCTTTTAATCAATTTGGTGTTACTTGTTGCTATATCAGACTTTAACTAATGTTGATAATTAGCATAAATATATAATATAATTTTTGAAAAAAAAAAAGCTATGTACAATAGCTTCCACTATAGCTACACTATTCGCAATAGATTTTTTTAACCTTTCCATAATGACGCTATAATCACTATTTAGAACCTTGATATTTATCCTGCTAAATATATATCCTCTCATATTGGACCTTCTAAAACCTCAATTTTACAAATATGAAATCTATCATTGCAAAAATAAAACTCTTAATTTATCCAATCCGTTATTAGATTTTCCCCCCTAGACAGGAACTAACTCTCAACAGTCCACACAGTTAAACCTTTATTAGATTGTTTTTTGCTGATGCCTTTCGGAGATCGAATTTTTTTTTTATTGTTGTGAACAAATATATAAAAAGTGTCTTCTCTTTCTATATATGAGGATCTACATCCTTGGTATTATTAGAGTTCTGATGTGGCAACAATTTCTAATTCAGTTTCAGAGATGTGGGAGAGTTTCTTATTTAGAAACTATGCATGAAAATTTCTTATTAAGAAACTGCTTATAAACTTTATGCTGGCTAAATGATTGGCTCAAATTATTTCTCCTTTTTAATTTATTGCTGACGTGGCTTAATAAAAACTCTAAAAATAATTTCAGAGATGTAGAGTTTAGAAACTTTTGAGACCTTAATTTCTTAAAAGTAGTTAACAGTTATTTAGAAACTCATTTGAGTTGCTGGGATGTAGATGCCCTCAAGTTCTGTATCTCACTTTGTTCCTCTTCCGTCTCTCTGCTTAAAGATTGAACAAGTTAGGATCGTCTTGGAATTTATAATCTTGCAATTGTTCTCTTAATATATATGTGGAAAATTATTAGTAGAACACACCTTTTTATTTTGATATTTATATGAAAGAAAGGTGCTATTTTATAAAAAGTACTCTCTAATTAATTCTGTTATGGCACTAACTAAAGGGTTATGAATAAATAAAGTACTCGCTAATTAATTCTGTTTAATTAGGTAAGGCCCATTTCTAAATCACTCTCTGCAATTACTAAGAACAGTAAATGTGTCTAGATCAAAACCCCTTGACTGTAACTGAATAATTGAACAATTATTAATTATATGTACGAATCATTAAACCAATGTGTAGTTATTAATAATTGGGGGGCATCCTCGCACAAGCGGTCTGGAATATATGTGACTTAATGCAGTTATATATTTGTGTAGTCACTGCACCTCAATTTTCTTTTTCTTTTTTTAATTTTTGTAAAAAGTTATTGCGGCTCAACTGACCTTAATTGTCACACGTGAGGTTACAGTTGCGTCCATGCAATTACGATTTCAAACTATAATTTCATAATTTTTTTTATTTTCCTTTGCTTTTGTATTGAAAATAGTCGGTATATATACACGAGAAACAAAAAATTTGCCCATGCATGTATGGTCCTTGTATTTTCTATGTTTTCTTTAGTGAAGATATGGCCCTTCTATTAATTGAAGATAAATTAAAGATTCATCAGTCAACACATTTGACTGTGCTTTCCGATGCAGTTCCCTGTTTCTTCCTTCCATACATACATTCATTCATTCATCACATCACATCACATGTGCTGAAGCCTGGCTAGTGACTTTGTCATGGAAATTGGGCGACAACTGTATGTTCATTCTTTTCTTCTTTCTTTTTTTTATAAGAAAACAAGTTCCTTAACACACACCACTCACGGTGAACGCCTAGTCATGGAACTTGTCAGATTCTCACGTGTACACATACCCCGTCCAGCTAGCCATACATTGTTCTTCCCTAGAACGAGGTCAATTTGGGTTTGATGCTATCGGACTCAAAGTGAGTTCGATGATCATGCGATCTGCTTTAAGATACATGCCCGTAACTTTCACATCTGTTTTAAAATTCATGTGCACGAATCTTAAAGCAGATCGGATGGTCACGAAATCCATCGGACCCAAGCTGCTCTCCCCTAGAACAGTTCTATTCTGCACCAAGATGAACAATCCGGTCATGCTCTTGCCTCCGGGCTCCGGGCGAATTCACATCACCTCAGGTTACATAATCTCCATATAGGCACCGATTGAGTTCGGTCCAGATAGGTTCAATCAGAGCCGTCGGTTTCAATTTGCTAGAGTTAGGTACCTGAGAGGATGCGGATCCGGCTCCAAGCTCCAGTCAGTAAGTGCGCAGTGTGCATGGAGTACGGACAACTATTTCAGTCAATAATTTCTGATTGCTAACTAAAGTGCCTAGTACTTGGAGAGAGAGAGAGAGAGATGACCCCGTGTTTTGCTCTTGACACGTCCAATCAGGAGACAGCTGAGTCTACCAATACATAAATTAGATGACGGGATGAACTTTTTTGTTCCATTAACTGATCTCGGTAGATGCTTTATCTTTCTAAACGTTACAACATAAAAAAAGATTGAATATTGAATAACGTGTTAATTTCGTCCGTGTGACATCAATTATCCGTCACACCGAGGTTCCGGGAAATTTTTTATTGGCAGTAATTAATAGAAAATAATATAGATAAACAGTAAGAATATAGTAATATTTATATTGGTATTAAGATTGGTAATTTTACCGATCTTAAAAATAAAAAGTTTGAATCGGTAAGAATTTTATCGATCTAAATTAGTTTTTTTTCTTTTTTTCTTATAATTTTTTCTAGTAAGATATATTTTTTTACAAAAATAGATAAAGTATCTTAAAATTTAGATATATCAAAAACATTCATTTTTTTTTGAAAAACTTTTCATATTTTACTAGAAATCAAATATAAGAATTCTCTCCTTCTATACATCACATTAAAAAAAAAAGTTAAGATCGGTAGAATTTCTACTGATCTTACTACCAATATAAATATTAATGTAATCTTACCATTTTGTCACTCTTATTTTCTACTAATTACTACCAATAAAAAATTTCCGAGGTTTCGCCCAAAATGTTTAGGAGCACTTTCATTATTTTTATTATTGAATCTAGTCGATTTATAATATTTTTAATTAAATTGAATTTTTAGGATAAATAATTGGTTGGTAAAATATATACTATTAAATATGTTTCAAATAATCTCAAATATAAGCATATAAAAATTTATGAGATTTTGACAAAATTTGGTCCGTTGATTTTGTTAGCTTTTAATGCATATTAATATAATATAAAATGATGAATTTTTGTGTACTTATATTACATGATATATACAATCAATTAGTACTATTAACAGAATAAAAAAATAATAATTGTTTAATATAAAATTTTATTGGCACCGATTCAACCAGAACCATGAGCATTATATTTCTTAAGAGTAATTTAGAAATGTGGTATAATTGTTATAAGATTTAGCTGAAATAATAGGATCTGTTATTTTCTTGCGCTCCCCATTTTTCATAGAAGAAACCTTTCAGGGTTGTTCAATTATTACAAAATTATGGGTGATGGGATTTTTTCAGGTACAAGAACCCACAAAATTATTCATGAGATCTCATATTGTTGGTTATGTCCAGGGGAACGTGTTGATAAATCATAATTTGAAAAAAAATATTCATGATATTTTTAAGGGCTTGTTGAAAATATTATTTTATTGGTTAGTAATTATTGAGAAATTCCTGATCAATTCTAATAAGTTGTCGTGAAAAAAAAATATAAAAAAATTAATGTGCTAATGGAAGTGGTTGCCATTCTCGATCCAAGGCTGAAGGTGCTCTCAATTAAGTTTTATTATCAGATGTTGTACCCTGAAGTTGAGGATGATTCGCGTATTATTGATGTGTTGGAAAAGATGCGAGCTCTATATGAGATTTATGCAAAGGAGCATGCGACCTCTACCGCATTGGGTAAATCCTTAAACTTTTTTAATGTTAATTTTGCATTATTTAAAGTTGTACTATGCTCACATAATTATATTATTGATAGGTTCCGATGCTTCTGTTGCATTAGCTATTGCTGCCAGCGGTAATGAGCATACTGATATGTGGTGTTTGTACAATCCACATGGAATGAAAGCCAATATAATTCAGATCTAAAAAACTATATAAAAGATGCTGTTTTTCAGCATAGACTTAATACACCCTTTGATATATTGAAATGGTGGCAGGTGGGAGATACCCCATTTTAAGCAAACTAACAAGAGATATTCTTTGCAATCCAATCTCAACGGTCGCATCCGAGTCGGCTTTTATACTGGTGGTCATGTTTTAGATGATTATAGAAGTTCCCTTACGAATGATACAATTGAGATGTTAGTTTATGGGGGTGATTGGATTAGAGCAGGCACAAATGTTGAATTGCAGACTTTACAAGTGAGTTCTACATTTTTTTAATTTCAGTTTATGTTTTAGCTTGTATTAATATATTCAATGTATAACATATTGAATTTTAAATTTCAGCAAGCTGCAAATGTGGAGGAGAGTTTGGAAATTCAGTTTCCAATGACACTGAGTAATCTTGGTATTAATTAATCTCGACCCTTACAATTTACAAGTGAGTTGAATACTTTCAATTATACTTGTATGAAACTTATAGAAAAATGTCTTTTGTTCCTTTGTTAATTAATTGTTTGTTTATTTTCAGTAAGGTTCAAATGTGGGGACATGTGCGGGGCTGATACTTGTATGAAGTTTTTTGGTATGTTGATTATGAGTTTTTTTGCTTGGCTATTGGGGTTCTTTTTTTGCTTGGCTGTTGGCTGATAATTTAATTTGGAGGATTTGGGCTTGGCTGTTGGCATGTCGCCTGTTGGTTCTAACTTCGAAATTAAGTACATGTTACATGAATTTGTATGAATTTTGTGAATTTTTGTAATCTTTACCATGCATGAATTTAGTTGTGTGAATTTCTGTTATTTTGTGTGAATTTGTATGTTTAAATGTGTTTATAATAAATTAATTGCTATGTTATGTATGAATTCTATCATATTTGATAGCTTGGATTATGTAAATGATTAATGGGTTTTCTTATTTAATATTTTTGAATTTGTATAATAGTAGCCCAACAAAGTCCAGTGAGCTCGTGAGCTAGTTCGGTCTAGCTCGGACTAGCTTATCACAATTTCAAGCTAAGATTTTAACTCGGATACCATAGGTCTAGCTCGCTCGGTAAGAGCTCGGTCTAGAATTAACAAGTTGAGCTAGGACACAGCTCGGCCCAAGCCAACTCGTTGACAGCCCTAACCCTTAGGTTACCTGAGGGTGCAGTTAGGAAATTCAGACCATTCTTTTAACTCTGACACAAATCTCAAAATAGACCGGACCTCTATATTTACAATAAACATCGAATTTATTTTTGATCCAACTAGAAATAAATTCAAACCGTCATTTTCTAATTATAGGTAACAGATCGAGGATACAGACCCACCCCCCCCCCCTCGTGTTCATTTCTCCCATTCGTCAATTTGAGATGACTTCAAATTAAAAATTGAAGAATCGAAAAAAAACAAGATGGACAGTAGAGCACGAGTATCTTGACACCTGCTATTTTCACAAGACTAATTAAGGCTCTAAAATAATGAAATTTTTTATCCGCAACTTAGCCCAAATTAACGTGTAATTGCAAAAATGTTCCGTAAATTTTGTGGAATTAATTATACTAATTAGTTTAATTGAACTGTAATTTTGTGATTTATTTTATGATTTTATTAAACGTAGGATTAATTTAGTTAAATGTAAGGTAAATTTTCACTGGTGGCAAAAAAATAGTTTAATTTTAGATAACTCTGGAAGAATTATTTTAATTGTGTTTAACTTAATTATGTTGTCTGATCATGAAAATATAGAGTTAATTTGGTGAAATGTAGGTTAGTCTTACAGATTAATTACAGTTTATTCTTAATTTAGATTCATCATTGTTTAATTATTGGGTGGGGTTTTTGTCCAAAGGGCTTTGGACAAAGCCTCATCCAAAGTCACGCCTAAGCCGTCCGATCCATGTAAAAATTCATGCGAACGGTTTAGATTCACGGAACTGTTTAAAGCTATTAAGTTTGAAATCCGTTTGCACGAATCTTGATGCAAATTGGATGGTTTAAGCCCTCCTTTGGATAATGTGTCCAAAGCCCTTTGGACAAAACTCAATTGCTTAATTATTAATTGTAGATTAATCATTGTTTAATCATTGTTTAATTATAGTTTATTCTATAGAAAATTAAAAATGTAGTATTAATTTGGAAAGTGTAGAATAATTTTGTAGTTTTTCATTAATTTGGAAAGTGAAGAATAATGCTAGCTTAACAATGATCTTAGGTGTCTCTTCAGTCTTTAAATTATTCCCTTAGACTCAGATGTTTTTCTATTCCGGATAAGAATCGGTGCCATTGCTATTAGGCTTAGCCATATAGAGTATACCTACTTTATGTTAAAATATTACAAGTTGTGTCCTCTAACTACAAAGAACTTTTTTAGATTCTCTTAATGACGCTTTTAGATGAGAAGCCAATTTTTTAATAAGGGGAACCTAGGTTTAAGACGAACTAAGTACATCGATTAAAAAAATAATCTCCATTTGGTAGTTATCTTTGTGTTATTGCTTCAGACACTTTATTTCGGAACGAACCAAAGAGATGGAGACACGTGTAATTTCTCAGAACGACAACCAAAATGTACCCAATTCGTCTGCAATTCCCCAGACAAACTTCTAATTCTACATGTCCATTGTCCAATAATGTAACTAACTAAATGCTGTAAAATAATAATAATAATAGTAGTAGTAATAATAATAATAATAATGTAATTAAATGTTCTAGATCTATACACTTCAACATTGGATAATGCAGCATTCACATACTGACATAATAATGATTCCTATTATAATTTCAAATAATTTAGCAAAAGCTATATATATTTCATAGTACATTTTAGTTTCGTCATCCTTCTTAATACTATACGTGTATAATAAAATAGTAATTATTTTTGTAAAATATATTTCAAAACAAATTTGTTTTATATATCCAAGGACGGAGTCAGATTTTCAGACTATCTTATAATATTTTACCTTGAACTTTATTACAAATAAGATATAAATATAATTTTTTTTGAAAATGAATGGCCATTCATATAACCTAGATTCGCCTCTGTATATATTAATGTAATATATGTTTGTATTTCCTTCTTTGTATTGTATGGACTATAAATTCTAAGTTCATTGTTTGCCAAGTATCTATTATTACTTGTGTTTAGAGAAGAGTGAATAAATACTTAATACTTGAAGAAGAGGAATTTTCCCCTCTTTTGACATTATTTTACCATTGCGTTACTAGAACTCTATTTTTTTTAGATAATTAAGATGAATATTAAGTATTTCAAATTTAGATATAATGTTATCCATCTAAGAAACAAGATAAGATATGTAACTGAGTGTTTGAATTAACAATACCCATGTCTTATCCAGACGCCCATAAGCACATTATGTTAAAATAATTGCAAATTGTAGAATTAAATAAGATTGCAAGTAATGGTGAGCATGGTCACTTGGTCAGAGACAAAAGCTGCATGTAAATGGTTTGGGCCGCGCGATTCGCGCGGGTTCTGTTTCTTGTCAGGTCACATTTCAAATCGGTCACTTCCATCTGGGCCCACATAAAAAATACAGCATCGTTATCTCGGCCCAAACAAAAGATACGATTCCACATTCATTCACTCCTCCCCGTGATGACCCACCTCGCTCATTCTGTCATTCATATTTACACACAAAACCAGGTAATAATGCTTCATCTCCCCGTCAACGTACCCATTAAGAACCAGGGAGAAAAATTTGCGCCTCTACTTTATTCTCCTTCGACGGTTACTTATCAGAAGTTCAGAACCCAACGTGAAGCGTAAAATTTTTACCAGTAAACCTACACGTATCTTTGACATAGCCACATAGGAGTAGGACTGGACAAGTTTGTTTTATATATTCTTTTCTAGAATACTCCCTTAGAAATTTCGATTTGCAACCCAAAAAAGATCTTTTGTTTTCCCGTTTTGTACGCCATGATTGTTGATATTAACACTACAATTTTTATTATTAACACAATATTTTTAGTTTTCTCATTTCAACTGCGCTTTTAAATTTTGTGTTCATTTTCTTAAGTTCTATTCATTAGCTGTGTTATTTTTATAATTGGTAAATCTTCTTCGGTGGGAATAATCTTCTTTGAATGAAACATAAAAGATTAAAAAAGATAACAGTTGAAAGAAGATATTATTTGTTTTGGTAAGACATATCTTTACATATTATAATTTTGCTAAGTAATTATTACTTTGAGAATGTTTTTTTTTTGTTAAAATGCACATCTGGTTTCCTAAATAAATAATATTCAGTGTAGTTATTGATAAGAATGTTAAATATACAAATCTAAAATAATTATGATATCCATAAGAATTTATTCAAAAGTTTGTTTACATAATGAATTGAGCGTCTAAGGAAACAATTTAATAAAAATGAAAAATAGCTTGTGAAGAAAATAAAGGGCAACATTAATTGGTAAAATTAACCTTTACTCAAGTAGAGCGTCTGGAATTTAATTACCTTCCTTATAGAAATAGATTTGGGGCATCAATAATTAATATAATTGTATATAACGGAAATTTTAATTTTAGCATCAGTTACTATCTAAATATTTATGGTTTCATAACGAAACCAGTGATAATATCCCC
>JAJGRW010001223.1:0-84468 GCA_025461045.1 Carex parvula
ATCCCTCCTCTAGACTGTATATTGATTATTGGCAATTATTAATTGATAAAGAATGCGTCTCACGATTAGTGCACTAAAATTAATTGTCAGTTAACTCGTGAAGGCATATCTCCCATTTCACTTGTGTCCCCATTAATTGATACTAATTCAATAATTGATATTTTGCAGTCGTACTTTCATTCTGAGTGCCAGGTCAACTTCTGATGTGTGCAGCATCATTAACTCTACACGTGCCATATAATTTTGTACTAACACACTATGTAATATTTACAAGGACACACCAATAGAATTTTGAATGTCAAGCTCTAATCATCTAGCTTGTAAGACTATAACCATAATGCACAGTGCACACCTACAGGGTCATTAACTCCACGTGTTGTATCACAAATGCGAATTAAGAGTAGTGCATGACAGAGGTTCGACACCATAGCGCCCAATATGCCCAAATACTAACCTTCCTTTGCAGCAGCACACATTTAATAATGCCTACACCGATGAATAAATTTATACACATAAATGAACTTCATAACAGCCATTTACCCTATGAATTTTTTATACCTCCTTTTGTTCATGCAAACTCTCGGGCTACCCGTATCTTACTCCGAATGTCTCACTTGCACTATCAGAACGTAAAATTCATGGCAATGTCTATACCAACTCTTATGAGAAAAAAAATAAATCCATAAAAAAACAACATCATCGGAGCCATCAGCTATGTTCCATTACAAGATCTGAGACGTCACTCCCTCAGTCTGGACCTCAATCCTTGCCACCCCAAAATCAGCAATTTTGATAGATTTGTCACCAGAGATCAGCAAATTGTCAGATTTGAGGTCCCTATGGATGAATCCGAGCCCATGTACATAGGCCATTCCCCTGGCCACATCCAATGCCTGTTTTACAGCCAGCTTGAGTGGGACCGACCTGTTTTGACGCCGCATCAGAAATTGCCGTACAGAACCTCCTTTTGCATACTCAGTCACGATGCACCACACCATCGGCTTCCTGGATTACGTATAAAAAATAATCCTTGCCGGTCAGAATTTTGAATGAAACATACTTATACAGATGGTAGTTATCTGTATGAACAATTAGATATCATGGAAGTAATGGTAAATACTTTCAATGACTTCAATGGAAAGCTACAAAATTGGGAGTTAGACAATAATGTTCTCCAGCCAGATTTTGAGTTTAATTAACTAGAGCTGGTGGCTACCCAAAACCTCACTTTAAGAAAAAAAAAAAAAAAACTAAAACAAGAAAATAACTTCGTAGCAATAATAAATCCAAGGCCAAGCTGGTAATAATAGTTCATATGGTACCATCCCATCCCCTTATATATCAGGATGTTCCTTCTTCAGTGCTTTTGATGACGGTTGTCCATTAAACTTCTCAAATCAATATTCTAAACCCAGAACCTTCAGTTTGCCTAGACTAACCCCAACTCTTACGTACCTGCAAGCTCCAATAAACTTGACAATATTCGGGTGCCTCAGGTTCGAAAGCATCATGACCTCCTGCACGAACTGCTGCTCCATTAATTGGGCCCGCTCGAGGTCGTTCTCAGGCTTCTCCAGTAGCTTAATTGCCACATCTTCTCCATTGTACGTCCCCTTGTACAGTTTCCCAAAAGCCCCCTGGGCAAACGGGTTACCCATATGAAGCTTCCCCAGATCAATACCCCACTCTTCATACTCCTTTAATGTTTCAGTTGGAGTAGCGGGGTCCATCAGGGCCTTTGCCAAGGCATCATCCATCAAGGCATGGGTCACCTTGCCCGGTTTGAACACACTATTGCTGACTGAGTAGTTGGCTGGGTTAACAGGCCTGAGGCCGGGGTGATTCAGGAGGGTGTCAGTTGACCCCACGCTGCTGTTATCTACTGACATGGCAGCCAGGGATCCATTGTAGTTACTGGTTTGGAGGCTGTTTAAGCTGTCAATTGACATGTTAGAGCCCTCACCCATCTTGTGGTAGAATCCCATATCAGCAAATGTAGGGCCCATAGTAAGTGGGGAGTGGGCCCCGCCAATAGGAAATTTCGGGCCTTCCACCATTTCTTCACAATTTCCGATTCAGATTAGGTTGATGAAGTTTAATTTTTCTGAGCTGGAAGGTGCACAAACCTAATTGATTGGTTTAGAAAGGAAGTCAGAATATACTGGTGCAGATTTGCAAGCTATACAAGTTATAAGTAGTGAAGACGAATTAGCTCTTATTAAAGGTAAATATATGGCAATTTCCTCATTACTAGCTACCTGTCACATGAAACACACTAAAATTGATATATGTTTCTGGTACTAGCAGTGGTTGCATACCAGTAATGGACCAGAAGTGCAGCCAAGGGTATCAGTGGAACTGGTAAGCCAACCCAGAGATAGGACTTTTAATCAAAATTAGAAAATCAAAGCCTTAATTAATTTTAATCAGGCTAATCTAAATACAGATTCCAACTTAAGTCAAGTCAGCCGACACTAAGCTAAATCCAGAACTAACAAGTAAACATCAATTAGAGGTTCTACCTATATTAATAAAAAAAACACCAAGTAACTTCAAGATAAAGAGTCTAATTTCCCAAATTGAAAGAAAAATATCAAACTTTGATTAATTTCTAGCTCAAACCACAGGCAATCACAAGTCCAGGACAGGCCTATTTTATATCACCAAGAGATGGAGTAGGAGCCAAAAAAAAAAAATCAGAGAATATTCTGCAATTTAATAGAACAACGAAAAAAGAAAAATAATCGGCAATACTAACCTCGATCGGAAGGAAAAGATCGCTCAACCTACAAATGATAAGATGCAGTTTAGTTTCTAGTTCGAAATTTAAGAAAGTTCAGCGAACTAGTCTCATCTGATAAATTTTCTTCTTTTTCCCCCTTTTTTTCCACCCTTTTCCCCTCTTTTAAGAGAAACGAGAGAGAGAGAGAGGAGAGAGAGAGAAGTCCGAAGAAGACCAGTAGAAAGTGCAAGTCGTTGGTGCTTGGCTTCATATTTAAATGATAGGCTTACACCCTTTACTACTCCAGAGTTTCTATTTGACATATCACAATCAGATTATTAATCATTCAATAAAATTAAACAGGTATGATAAGAAATATGAAATACTATTTTTTAAAACGATTTAATAAAAAAGTATTTTTAAAACGGTAAAGTTTTTAAAAATTCTTTTTATATGCTTGATTTTGATTTTTTTATTAAATAATAAATATTGCTATGAGACTAAAGGAGAATTTGATTTTAGTAAAATCATTAATAGGATTGTAACTAAATTTTGAATGAAAAATGTGTGCGAAAAGTAGTATCAGACTTTATAAAAAAATTCTTAATTATAATGGATAGTTTTAAAAAATGGGTGGTAGTTGGCTAACAAGTCAGGGGTTAATATCATAAATTTACATGTACGTTACGGAATCGTCAAACTTTCTTCAAAAAGGTCTAATCTATGTTAATTACTATTTTAGGGTGTAGAGAAAAATCAAAATATGCTATTTACTTACAAAAAAATTAGAAATACTAAACAAATATTATCAATGCTAATAAAAAAAACATTATCTAGATGTGTGCATAAGAAATTATAAAAAAGAATATAACATTTGCAGTATCAATAAAATTATCTGCTTTTTTCAATATGTACAAATATTTAATCCATAGAATTATATAAAAAGCACCACTGATGCAATTTTCTTTTTCTTTTTTCTCTCGTGTATTTGTATTTGAAAAAAAATTCAAATTACTACTTAATGACTAAAATGGAAAAATTTTGAAAATAAGAAGAAAGACTTTGAAAGTTCTGACTTATTTTTAGCCAAACTTTCAAAATCCAGACAAAAAATTTTCTGCTACGATCTCATTTTAGACTTATATATAATCAGCAGTTCGACATAAGACTAAAATTTTAGACATTAGTCAGACTTTGAAAGTTCAATTTCTGATTCATAAATATTTTCAATGTAAATTCTAAATTGTTATTTTTAATTTATTTTTCAAAAGCAATTTTTTATAATTTTTTGGAAACGATATATACATATGATAATTATGTTAAAAGTAACAAATATAACAATGGGTTGGGATCGCCAAGGGGTACTCCAAGCAATGAGATATTTCCTTACTCTATCTCTCTTATCTCTCGAAAAGTGTTAATTATGCGGCGTATAATTCAGTCGATTATTTCAAAACTGGTGGTCTTAATATTAATTGGTTCCCTCTAATTTAGAGGAATTTAGTGCCTAATTATTTTACTTTGGAAACTTGAACCAGGGGGTTCAAGCGTTATCGTTTGTTTAATAACGGATGTTTCCTCGTCTTTCTCGTGTTATATCTATCGTGATATTGATGAGTGCTATACGGGTTAAAATTAATCTAAGGCCTCGTCATTTTATTTAACGAATAGAAGTATTTTATTTTATTTATTTATTATCGACATGATAATTATAATTGTATAAAATTACACTAATTTCCGTGCATATAATTAAATGCTTGAACCAAAAGATAATATCCAAATCCAAATCCAAATCCAAATCCAACAGAACGTTATAACAGCTGCAGTATAGCATCTGGATTTTTTTTTTTTTTTTTTAAAAGACAACCGTACGGGCCGTCCTATCAAAATCAAAAGACCCAAAAATATTTTAAGTAAGACAAACATGTGTCTCCATAGCATAGTTTAAGGCTTAGAAAAACGATCCCTCCATTGACCATTGTAGTTCAGCGACCGCCAGTTCATACGCACATCTACGAATCTTTACACACTACTGAATTTTATATTTTAATTAAGAAATATATTAAGGTCTTATCCTATTAATATTTTTTATTTTTATTTTTGTGGCGTAGTATTATGTCTAAATGAGTCAGTTTCTTACTTTTTGTGACATAACGTTCAGACATTTTTATTAATATCCAAAGTTAATTAGAAATTAATATTTATGTCCAGAATTTCTGACTTTTGCCAAAAATGTCCAAACCGGCCATTTTTCTCTCTCTTTTTTTTTTTAGAGAAACTATGAAGAGCAAAATAATGAAAATCTAACACTGAAAATTTGAATTTTTTATTTAAATTATTTGTTAGATTACTTCTTTCGATTTATAATTAGCATATTTATACTAAAATACACTAGATTACTTGAAATTATGTTGAATTACACTGTATTACAATAATTATGTTGAATTACACTAAATTACTTTAAATTACACAAAAATACAATAACTTTGCTAATTATGCTGAAATACGGTAAATACGCTAAACTACGCTAAAGTAGACCGATTTTGTGTCATCTTTCATGAATCATAAAAAATAGTAAATAAATTCTGAAAATAGTAAAAATTGGTATTCTACAAGTTCATTATGTAACTAATTTACTGAGTTACTTAGATTGAATAATAGAAATAAAAATCTTAGTCGGAAATATTTGGGGGCTTGTAATAAGTATAAGTCACATAAACTTCCATTTTCTTTGGCTTCTCATAAGGTTACTAAGCCTTTAGAAATTATACATGTTGATGTTTGGGGGCTTTCCCCGACTTTGTCTAAACAAGGAAATAGATTTTATGTTTTGTTCGTTGATGATTTCTCTTGCTTCTCTTGGATTTTTATTTGCTCTACCAAATCCCTTATACCTTCAATCTTTCACGGCTTTAAAGCAAAGGTTGAGAATTTGCGTTCTTTCTCAATTAAAACTATTCAATGTGATGGTGGCACTGAATTTAAGCCCTTAATGAGTCAATTTCCTAAAATCACATTTCGGGTCTCATGTCCATACACACCTGAGCAAAATGGCATAGTGGAACGGAAGCACCGTCACTTAGTGGAATTGCCCTTGCCACCATGTCCCAAGCCTTTATACCCACTGAGTATTGGGGTCACATTTTTGAAAGTGTGGTTTTTATTATTAATCGTCTACCTTCGTCGGTGCTTGATTTTGTTTCGCCTTATGAGCTTCTGTTTAAACATACAACTGATTACTCCTTTTTCAAGGTGCTTGGATGCCTTTGTTACCCTTGGTTACGTCCTTATGCGCATAACAAACTTGAGCCCCGACTATTCCTTGTGTTTTCCTTGGGTATTTATCTTTGCACAAGGGGTATAAATGTCCTCATCTACCAACAAAAAGGGTTTACATCTCTCGCCATGTAATTTTCCATGAAACCACATACCCATTTAACTCAGCTTCCTCTTCACAGACGTCAAATTCACCACCTTCAACTTCACCTCCGAATATCTTAACCATTTTACCTTGTCAATCCCCTTCACAGCTTATTTCCTCCTCTCATTCACCAAATCCACATGCTCACCATACTCCAGCACTTGCACCTCTCACTCCTCCCTCTCCCCTACCTCATCAGCCCTCATCTCCTCCTATTCATCACATGACTCCCCCCACCAGAGACCGCACACGTCAAACCCGCACTTTTCCATATTTTGTTACTTATACCTCTATTGCCCTTGATGTTAGTGAACCCACTTGTTTTACTCAAGCCAATAAAAACCCAGAATGGCAATGAACAATGGCAAGTGAACTTAATGCCCTTGCTCAAAATCAGACCTGAGACCCGTTCCTTCCCCCGACAATCACAATATTGTAGGTTGCAAATGGGTCTATAAAGTGAAACGTGCTGATGGGACCATTGAGCGGTTCAAAGCCCGACTTGTGGCGAAGGGGTATACACAAGAAGAAGGCCTAGATACACATAAACTTTCAGCCTGGTAGTTAAGCCGGTTACCATCTGCACTCTCATATCTTTAGCTCTATCCAAAGGTTGGGCACTTCATCAGCTTGATGTCAATAACGCCTTTCTACATGGCCACCTTGATGAAGTGGTGTATATGACTCAACCTACTGGGTTTGTGAATCCCAACTTTCCTACTCATGTGTGCCGACTTAAAAAGGCTTTGTATGGCCTTAAACAGGCACCACGTGCGTGGTTTTATCACCTTCGTGACTTTCTGACTTCTCTAGGGTTTACAAGCTCTCATTCTAATTCTTCTCTTTTTCTCAAACGATCATCTCATGAGGCTGTTTATTTATTGGTTTATGTGGATGATATCATCATCACAGGGACTTCACATAGCTTGATTGATCATATCATCTCCAGTCTTCATGCCATGTTCACCATTAAAGATCTTGGTTGTCTTTTTTTTTTTTTGGGAATTGAGGCAATTTCTACAAAATCTGGTCTTCATCTCTCTCAGAGAGACCCGATATATTGATGATCTTTTACACCGTGCCAAGATGGAGGGAGCTAAACTGGTTGCCACTCCCATGCAAACCGGTCTTAAGTTATCAAAATCAGATAGTGATCTGTTTCATGATACTCACTTATATAGAAACATTGTAGGGGCTCTCCAGTATATGACCATCACTCGGCCAAAGATTGTCTTTGCCATTAACCAGGTTTCTCTTTTTGTGCATGAACCCACTTATGTGCATTGGTCGGTTGTTAAACGAACTATTTTGAAAGGCACAATTACTCATGGCTTACTTCTTAGATCATCTTCTCATCTCTATCTTCATGTCTTCTCGGATGCTGACTAGGCCGGCAACCCGGATGATTGTCGCTCTACCACGGGCTATTGTGTATATTTGGGTGATTCCCTCGTTTCATGGTCTTCTAAGAAGCAACCTACAGTTGTTAGATCAAGTACTGAGGCTGAATATAGAGCCCTTGTCTCTGCTGCAGCCGAGGTAGCTTGGCTTAAATTCCTTCTTCACGAACTTATTCCTGATTCTATCTCCTCTCTAGTTTTGTGGTGTGACAATTTGGGAGCCACCTTTTTGGCAGCAAACCCGGTTCACCATGCTCGTACCAAGCATATTGAGGTTGACATTCATTTTATCTGAGATTTGGTGGCCTCTAAGCGCATCCTTGTTCGATTCATGTCCTCTCAAGATCAGATTGTTGATATTCTCACAAAAAGTCTTGGCTCTTCCCGATTTGCCCTTTTGAGAAACAAGCTTTGTGTCCATGCCAGCACACATGGCTTGAGGGGGGGGGGGGGTGGGGGGTGGTGTTAGTGATAATAGATAACACTTCTGTTAGGATATTGTTAGGATGTTAAGACAGTCTGTTAGGATATTGTTAGAATATTAAGACTGTTAGGTAATGCCTGTATAAAAGCCATTAGTGTACATGTAAAGAACTAAAAAAAGATAATAGAATTCATTTCCTCTATGATATATACACTTCTCTGTAATTAACACAGGCCATAATCTTGGAGCCTGTTAATTTGTCAGCCATGACATGACAGGTATAACTCTGGATCAGGTAGAACATTATTGGCTTTTCAAGTGTGCCATTCCAAAAAAAAATATCAAATATCAAAATTTCAAAACAATAAAAAAGTGATTACAACGCACTGACACTGGTTACTCCATAACGCCTTAATTTTCTATACTTGCTATTTTAATTTTTACCTTTTTTCGGGAGCTTAATATTAGAATGATATAGAGTTAAGTACAAAGATCTTCATCCATTCTATTTCGAGCAGGATTTAGAATTCTGATTTAGACTAATTTCTCTTTCTGAATATACTCAAAATTGTTCTGACAAGTGGTATAAAAAGTATGGTAGTTTGGACATGTTTTAACAAGACAAAACTTATTAATATTTGCCTCGACGCAAGTAAATTCTTACAAGTTGAGTGGATCAATTGTATTCATCCTTGCATGCTCACTTTGCCTTTGCTGGTATATGATTACATCAAGACATAAAAAAATGCCCTTCAGGTACTTATTATAGAATGGACACATGTTTAAACTGTTCCTTTTTTATACTGATAGTCTTCGGCCCTAAGCCCACAAAACAGCCTGGTCATAGCGATCAATTGTCTTGATACATGCCCTAGATCATTGTTGTAAATAACGGTATGCGCTCATCGGACGGACAGGGTACTGTCAAGCGATTAATCGAAAATAATCAGAAATAATCGATCATAATCGAAAATAATCGGCTGATTAGTCGGAAAAATCTGTAACAATTTGGTCGCGCCAATGACTAATTGGCCGATTAATCGGTCTAAATGCTCGTTATTTACACACTGCCCTAGACCATTGGATTTCATATCCATGAGACATTCTAACCTGAAAACTGAGCAAGTATGCACGATTTTAAAACAGAGAAGCCTTGTATTTCAAATAGGTTCTGAATTTTTTTTTGACTCGATATATCCTACAGTATTTGAGGAATACTCTCACCGTCAATCCAGACGGCCCGTTGATCCATCAAGCATTTTCTCGACTTACAACTATAGGAATTCTAATAGTCTGCATTAACTCAGATTTTGAGTTAATACAGAACGAATCTGGACCATCCGATCTGTGATGACACGAATATTAAAGGAGTCTTGTGCATTTCACCTCGTGCCAAATTGGCTCAGATCTTAATTGGACGGTTGAGATGCTCAACTCAAAATCTGAGTTAATGAATCCGGACCGTCCTATCTGTGATGACACAAATATTAAAGGAGCCTCGTGCGTTCACCTCGGGCTGGATTGATCTGAATGCTAATTGGACTGTTGAGATGTGATATGTCTATATTTGATCTATTGCTTCGACCTATTTTCATACCAGATATCATGTTTTTAACCACTAAATTGCATTGTTTAAATTGAATATCAATAGAATATGGTACTGTTGCTATTTTGTGGTTGATTTGCAGGAAATAGGCGAAAACATGAAGAGCTCTGACCTTCCCCCACGCGAGTCGCGTCCCACCTGACGCGGGTCGCATCGCAGCCCAGACGCGACCTCAGACGCTACCCTCATTGCGCACATCAGTTCTACCTGACGCGGGTCGCGTGCCATCTCATGCGGGTCGCGTCGACTTAACTGTGCCAGGCCCAATTGAGGCCCGTTAAGAAACCTATATAAACAGAGGGCCTGGCACAGGAAAGGGGATCCACGATTTTTCACAGAAAACAGATCTGATCGGTTTTGAACCGAGAGCTTGGCGCCAGGGAAGAGGAGAGGCGATCTGGAGGCGATCTGGAGCCACTACTTGGAGAAGAAGATTCCAGAAGCCTCGATCCTCTTCACTCCTCCATCTCTCACCATGATTTGCATTCTCTTTCTCTCTTCTATTTTGATTTTGCTCATGTCTGAGTAGATTTGTAGTTTCAGGGGTTTGGATTGTAGTCTGATACTTTGTTTGATTATGCACATGGATTGATTCTGATTGTTATTTCGTGTTTCTTTGATTCTTGTATTATTTGAGATTGCTTGATCTAAATTGCTTGATTGATTCTTGATTGTCTACTGTTGAATGCCTTTGGTATTTCTTCTTGTAATAAGGCCTTGACATTCTTGCAAATTAGGTTAAGTATTTGAGGTAGGTCTGAGATCCGAAATGTTAGGTCAATAGTAGCCGAGAGGTGAAATTTCCACTTGTTCCACTTGTGGATACCTTTAGTAAACAGAACTGAGAACTTAGGTTTAGATCAAACAGCTTGATTAAATCTAGGAATGTGAAATTGCATTTCCAAACCAGGTCTGCTAAGCCAACACACGAGAGTTGAGGTTTAGTGACATTAGGTACGGTCAATCTAGCCTTACACGATTTAAACAACCAGTTTCTAACATGTGCAGACTCAGCTCAAGGGGCCGTGCGGGTCGCGTGAGATAGCACGCGGGTCGCATCACGAGGGTCGCAAGCGAGAGCTTGCGAGTCGCGTGACAGGTCCAGAGTGCTTGAGGGCCACGCGGGCCGCATGCGAGAGCATGCGGGTCGCGTCACAAGAGTCGCATATGAGAGTATGCGGGTCGCGTGGCAGGTCCAGAGCAGCAAAGTTGAAGATGAAATCTGAAACCCTTGAAACGCCTTTTATACAATAGTTTTACTTTCTGACATTATATTTGTTCATACATTTGTTCATTTCATTTGTTCATACATTTGTTACAAAATCTAGAAATAGACAAACACACAACCTTTCAAACTTCTAGTACCTAACTGGGTAGAGTAGAAATTTAGAAAGTGAGTCGTCCATGTGGATCGATACCCGATTAAACTTCACGACAGGATTGTGCACTTGCAATCTGAGTCGAAGGTTTATAAGGTTTAAGAGCTACAGATTCGTCTGTAGTGAAACTTTGTTCACCTCATTTTGGCACGAACAAGATGCTAAACTCAAAATCTGAGTTAACACGGAGGATACAGATTCACAACTATAGATACAAAAACTAATAAAAAAAGTGCATCTTACCTGTGAGTGTCAGAAAATTGAATAAAAATAATTCTTCAGTAATATTTTTATAGTTTTCACAGAGTCATCTTGCATTCTAGCAATAAAAAAATATTTATTTATTTAACCTACGGCCATTTCCTTAAAAAATATATATATATTTACTGTTCGGCCACCAAATTTATTTATTTTAGCTTATCTTTTAGTTTGAAACAAGTGTCATGCGAATTAATTAAGCTACTTGATGGTGTCAATTAAGAAGGCAAGTTACTAACATAAACAACAACAGCGAAAAATCGAGGTTTAAATCAAGGAAACTTCTTACTGAAAACCTTGAGATAAACATTTGTGTACTCATCGACCAAAGAGTATTATGATACGCTTTGCTTACTTTTCTTTTCTTTTTGAGAGCATGGCAGCAGCTGCCATGAAAATTTTATTAGAAAAGTGAGTATACAGCATCATGGCATCATGCAAATACTTCGCACCAGTATGCAACTTCTCTAACAATATTTTAACCACTGCGTCATATCCTGGATGCATTTGAAGGCAACTATCTTGGCTTCAACTCTTTGCTCTCTGAATATGATAGCATTTCTCTATTTCCAAATATGCCATGCTGTACACACAAACCTTGAAGTCCACTCTTTTTTACTCATACCCCCCCTCTCTTTTCACCATATCCCAAGAGTCCAACCAGATTTTGTGCACAGAACCGCCAATCTCAGTGGCGAGGTTAGGATTTGAGATAGGGGTAGGCAAAAACCGGATTCGGGTTCGAATAAATTAACGGATTCGGATTCGGATTCGGATTCAAGACACAATTCTTAAAAAGATAGCAAGAAATTAACTGGCTCTGGTTCGGGTTCGGATTTGAGTCACTGTCTCGCTGATTTTTTTAGTCAATGTCTCGCTAATTTTTTTAATCACGCTGTCTCCGTATCCGCTTGGGCTTTGAGAACTTTGGTTATGGGCTTCGGAGTTCGGACCTCAAAGAAATCACGCTGTATCATTGGGTTCATGGGTAAGCAAGATCAACCAATAGGAGTAGGCAAGGTCAAAGAAACCCGGTTCTAAAAATAAAAAAAAAAAAATTTCAGAGGTAGGCACTTGCCTACCCCTTAGAGTATGTAGCCTCGCCTCTGGCCAATCTTCATGATGGATCTTCCCAGCAAGGTTGCTACATGAAACGACACCACAACCACGCATTGCTTACTTGTTGTGGCTCTCTTCGATTTTGCATTGCTGATACGCAAATCATTGGTGTAAGAATAATAAATTTGAGGGAGAGATCGAAGAGGAAGGAGGCAGTTGACCGATTAATAAACTAAAAAGGGAGGGAGGAAAGTGTTATTTTGTCATTTACAAATTTTAGCCGAAATTTTTTTGTTACCACTGATTAATTTATAATTAAATAAATACCACCTTAATTAACTTATTTTCAGAGTTACCATTCATACTTTTTCCGTCCGCGCACCAAAATAGACCGGTGCGTACCATGGGGAATGACAGTTAGAGCACCAAATTGTGCCATTTTCCAGAGTGCGCACTAACTCTTTATTTTTTTTTTGTGGTAATGTTCTTTTTTTGTTTTGTAATTTTAAAATTATGAATTTTGTTTTGGATACTAAATTTTATTTGCTTTATAATTTTATTTTATTTCAAAGACATAATTTTGTTTTCTTAAAAAAAATTCATAATTCTAAAATTACAAAACAAAACATAACATAACTACATAAAAAATATTAGTGCGCGCTATGGAGTGATACCCTTTTCCAGTTAGAATATCAAATGGTACTCTTTCTGAGAGTGCGCACCGGTCTATTTCATGTGCGGACTAGAGAAGCGTAGGTAGTTACTCTGTAAATAAGTTGATTACAGTGGTGTGGTATTTGTTTAATTAGAAATTAACCGGTGGTAACAAAAAAAAATTTCGGAAATTTTGGAGTTGTGACTTGTCAGGAGTATTTTGGACGCTGCTCAATGCACCTCCCCCTTTCTCTTCAATCCGACTGATTATGCCATCCTCCGCCTCGATCGATCGCCGGTGCCTGTACCGCCCCCAAACAACACTATTTAGTGTACTCTTATGAGTTATGATCTTATCTCTACTAAGTATTAACCATAGAAGATGTTCTATTTTGCTAATTACACAAATGGCATGATCGTCTATGGTTAATAATCTCTTCTCCCCTCGGCCCAGATATGCTCCTTGCCATTGACAGCAATCACAAAATCTAACGCTAACCTAAACGCTCCCTCTCCGTTCCCCGATCTCCCAAGCCTCGTCGAATGCGGACGCGCCTCCAACGGGATCCTTCGACAAGGGTTATTCTCACCTCTTTGGAGGTGGCAATTTCACGAAGTTTCACATGGGGTAAGCGTTCGTCTCAAGATCGACCGTTACACAGGTAAATTGACGGCTATTGGTCTCTCAATCAGTTGTTCGAATTGGGAAATAAACAAAATTGGCAACCAAAGCTTAGGCCTATACCTGATATTGGCATCCCTCACACAATTTAAATAATGTTATTGCTAGTGGTGAATATTTGTTGGCCTTCCATACTAATGTATAAAGTTTCTCAATCATTTTTCTTGGTTATGGTGCAGTGCCTGGAGTGATAGGTTGCATGCAAGCTCTAAGGCAATAAAGATAGCTGCAGATGTTCGGGAACCACTTTCTAGGAGGATACTTCTCTTTGATACTCTCTTATGTCAAGGTAGTAATTTTTATACTTGCTATAAATGATTTTCTGGTTCCTATATGTGATGACTGATTTTTTAATTGGTATCGAGTAATTATTTTTATTCGATTCATTTCACATATGCGCTCAGCTCAGTGTGGTTTAACAACACTTAATTTGAAAAATTACCATATTGGATTTGTATTAGACACCATAGTTGAGGTCTATGGTCTGGTCTGAAGGCATGTAGAATTGTACCTATACCAGGTCCTGTGCCAGTTCACGACTTCCATGATATCTTACGCTACTGAGGTTTAGGCTCGTCGACATTTTTGTCAAGCTAAATAAGATATCATATATAGATTGCATAATGAATTGCAGCTCCCGGTTTTAAGTACCAGTACTGATTCCATTCAATTTACATGCTTTTCTAGCTTAAGAACTCAGAATTCATAAATGCAAAAGATAAGTTTCAGAGTTTTCGGATAATTAGTAGCATACGGTGGTCCTAATATTATCATATTACTTCGATCCTTATTGATTTTTGTTGGTATGTGTAATAGTTGCCCCATAGGCCCAAATCATAAGTGTGTTGGGAAAAGAAGATTATTGATAAGACATTATACTTGAAATAGCTTATAGAGAAGTTAGTATCACAGACATGATAAAGTGAGTCTCTGACAGACTCGGTTAAAGTTGAACAATATGAGAAATCATCTAAAAAAAAAGAACCAACCTGGCTGTATAAAGATCTTCTCTTTCCCAAAAAAATTGTTTTCTTAAAAGGAATTGGGTTTCAATATACATGTGCATTGCCTTAATTATGGTCAGAAACTTTATTTACTGAATTGAAGCTGTATTTATCGTGAACGATTTGTTGTTTGTTTGTATATAAGGAAATTAAGAATTTTCCTCAGCTGTATGTATTTCACCTTCCGTAGAAGTCGACTGCAATTTACTGACGTGTTCTTTCTTCTTATTATTTGAATTGTCCTCTTAATTGTAATAACTATAATAAAACACTGAAGTATTCTTATCATTTGAATTTTCCTCTTAAATGTAATAACTATAATAAAACATTGAAGTCGTGTTCAATATGTTAAACTAAGATGCGATAAACAGATGGACTTGTCCAAAGATCCCTACGATCATGTTTGTTTGTGGAGTAAAATTAATGACGATTAAATTGCTTACTCCATGTTACTCTTCATATTTTACATCTGGGTAAATTTCGCTGGAGGTCACTAAACTTTCTTCTTTGTCACGAATTGGTCACTCAAGTTTGATTTATCTCTCCATAGCCACTATACTTTTAATTTGTCCCAATCAAGTCACCAATATAACTTTTCCATCCAAAATATTAACGGAATATTCTCATTCCGTCCAAAATATAACATAATATGCTCTTTTCATCCAAAATTTTAACGGGATATGCTCATTCCATCCAAAATACTAACGGAAAAGTTATGTTTTATTAATTTTTTGGATGAAAAAGTTATAGGATGACTTGATTGGGACAAATTAAAAGTTCAGTACTATGGAGGGATAAATCAAACTTGAGTGACCAATTCGAGACAAAGGACAAAGTTTAGTGACCTCCAGCGAAATTTACCCTTTACATCTTGTTTGGTATTATGAATCATTGCTTAAATTAATCCATACAGAGGAGTAAGATGTTGGGAAGTGAACATTTGTCTATGAAAGTGAACCCTACAAGTGTGGAGTAAAGGGTTTACTCCACAACCAAACATGACCTACAGGATCAATCACAATCAATGAATCAAATCATTGAAATTGCAGCTCTTGATCTTCCAACTTCAAATTTTGGACTTCTAGATATGAGAGCATTCCATATAGATTTAACAGTTCAGATTTGTCATCTGGAGTTTCAACCAAGATTGTGCAGAGATAATAAAAAACTTGATAGGCAATTTGATAACCAAGATTGTGCAGAGATAATATTTTGGTTCTTACAACTTGATAGGCAATTTGCAAATAAAATTAAGTTGAAATTATTTTACAATGAAAATAATATACATATAGGAATTTACATGGTGTTGGAGACGACAGCTCTTTTATTATATTCTCCAAGAGCCCAAATCGGAAAGATGTTTCGATACGCCATATAGTTTAGGAACCCAAACTTCATGAAGCTCCCCATCATTTCCTAATAGTACAAAATCAACTTGTATTATTCCCAAACATCCAGCAAATAAGTACAATTGCAAATGGGATTATAACATTATGGCATTAGCCGTACTCTCTCTCTCTGTATATATATATATATAGTTGGTTGCTAGTCATTTGTGGGTTGCTGTATTGGTTATGCGGTCAAACCTTTCTTTCAAAACATGTAATAAAACAATAACTGTTGATTGAGTGAAATATTAGGGCTTGACCCTCACCTTTTTCTCTAAGAAAATTATGACTGTTGGTTTGTTTGTGGTACCAGTAAGTTCATGTACCTGTTGGGGGAAGTCTCCGTTGTCTAATTGCATGTCAATTAGTAGTCTGGCTGCATGATGCAATGGAGTTGGATCTCTTTCAACCTGAAAGTTGATAGTACAGTATACGTTGGATGGTGTTTTGCACATATTTGGTGCTTATTTAAAAGGGAAACAAGAGTTAAATGAGACTTGGATAAGCATAAGTTTAGGTTTAGACTTGACTGGCATTATGTGTGACCAATGCCAGAACATAATAGTTATTCCACAAATAATCACACTTGAAAGAAAATATGAAAATAGAAAATGGGCATTCATTTTCTTAGAACCTTGCAAAACCTCAGAATACCATATAATCCCTTTAAATTTAGAAGTAGCATGATTCCACCTAAAAACCATCCAACTTTATCATTGGTGACCTTGAAAGTACAGCTTAGCACTTGGGGAAGAGAATTTTTTTTTTCCTTTAAATGAGACTTGATTTTTTTTGAAGGGGCCCTCTCCTCTTGTGGATGTTGGTCTGCTACTTCTGTAAGGGCATCTATATTAATTTTGTGGTTTTGTTGGGCTCCCGATGATATTTGTTACTTTTAAAAGGTACACATGAATTTTTTTACATAATTAAGTGACACCGTAAAACCTGGCCAGCTTTCAGAAGTGCGAGCATTGCCCATGCTGTGTTCACCAAATTTGATTTATTTCCGACTAGATTTGTATATTCCTGTAATATATATATATATATATATATATATGATAATTTAGCTTGAGACACATGTTTAAACTTAAGCAAAAAGTTTAACCAAGATTGTGCAGTAAAATTTTGGGAACTGAAAAATTTCACTTATTTATGGGTTCAAACTAAATTACCTAACTATAATTTTATGGAGGTAAAAACAATCTCAATCAAACAAAATAGGTTATGAGTCTGTTCTGACCGGTACAGTTCTGAAATTTAGCATAGCAATACTTACTTTACAAATCAACTTTTCAGGGTTTTCATGTTGAAATGTAAAATCTTTGAAATCCAACTTTTTTTTATTTTTTATAATAGGAAGCAGATGTTACATCAAAATTGGAGTTCTGTATGTATGGATTAAAAGTCAGAAATAAAGGGGTGTGTGTGTGTTTTTTTTTTTTTTTTTTTGGGGGGGGGGGTTTATTGGTAAGTAAGTCTACACGCTACCCAGGACTACTTTTTTTTTTTTTTAATAAAAGTGGGTATACCACCGATTTCTATTAGAAACAACAGGTTTGATGGATTGGTACCTAGCTGGTACCAACACATCTATAGTTTTATACCCAGGACTACTTAATTTTATAGATTTTACTTAAACAATGTATATTCCAAAAACTTTGCCTGTTTTGTAGAAGAAAGATAGCTCTCGCCCCAGCCTCCATCATGCAGTTGTTTTGAAAGGAGAAATGCACAAGCCTTGCGAATGACCACACAAGTTTCATAGCTTTTCCCAGCTGCCAATAGAGCTTCTATGCCAAACCATGTTCCATAAGTGTAGCACACTCCCCATGATCCAAACCTACATATGCATAAAATAATTGTCCCGTGTATACCAGCTAGTATTTATAGATGAGTTGGTTACTTGGTGAAGTCACTTATTTATGTGGTTGGTTTTATATATTATACTGTCTGCTATGACAAACCTCAACTAAGATGGTACAGACCACTCCCTGGCAACCTCCAATAATAAAAAAAAGCATAAAGCATGATGTTATAAAAGAAAAAGGAAAATTCACCAAAATAAAGGAAATAAATGAAAAAGAAAGAAAAGTAAACAAGTTGGATGCAACAGAAGAATCCTTACCATGAACCATCATTATTTTGTGTTTTCTGAACGTAATCTGTCGCCCTTTTTATGCAGTTCTCTATTTCATCATTGCGGTGCAAGGGATATTTCTCTTTAAACAGCACCAATGCCTGGATAGCTGATGACGTGCATTCCACATACCTGAAATTATTTGAGTTTCATACTTCTTTTTCTTGGCTCCAAAATTGTAGTGGAAGCCTTTTATGAAAATTTTGCAAGTCTTACGGATACTCCACCATAGTGTCTGCGAACATGTCTGTCATGTTTAACGTCTACCATTAAAATTAAAAAGGAAATGAGTTAATAAGTCCAATGTATTACATCAGGAAGCGAGTTTAATTTAAATAAATGGTAGAAATATATAAATGTCTCAATTTGTGCTTGAGATAAAAATATCAAATCCCTTGCATTTCTAATTGTGATGGTAGTAATTCTTGCTTTTGTTCATCAATTAATTTGGAATCTACTTCCAAATTGCAGGAATGCTAAGCAAGAAAAAAAAAACGAGAATTTGTAATTGTTAATGCACATAATACCTCAACCCATGGATATGTTCGTTGTAATTCCCATGTTGTGAAACCACCATTAGGATTCTGCATAAATATTTTCTGGTTTATGAGTCGAGAAAATAATGCGACTCCGAAATGTATCTTTCAAATATCAATAAAGGACAAGAAAAAGAAAATGGAACAACAGCAGAGGAAAAAAGTACCTGCAAAGACAGAATTATATTAACAGCTTCATACATGCTTTCTCTTGTTGCATGGTCACCAACAAGGTCTGGTGAAATTCTTGACAACAGTAACAATGCCTGTAGAATAGCAAAATCAACATAATAACTGTTTTGAAGTTCCCTATGCAAACTGTCATAGCTTAACAGCATTTTCATTTTATCAATGCAACCTTGAGAGCCTCTGCTGTACAGTCTGAAACAGCCCATCCTTCATCTGCGGTTGCAAAGCCCCAACCACCTTTAGAGATATGACGATAATAACCACCAAAGTCACCTGTCGGGTTGTCCAATAACTAAAAAAACAAAGGGTATCATCATAGACTAAGTTTGAAATTATTTACAAAATTTTCGTTAGATATTTTACTAACTCACTCAAAGTGAAATACCTGATTATTGGCATAACAATTTGCTTCTCTAATCACTTTTTATTCAATTTCTTAGTGGTGGAGCTAAGTGAGCTCCCATTGGGTCAATTAACCCTACCGGATAACTAAAAAGACCCTAAAATTTGTATGAATTGGTAGCTTTATTTAATGATAAATTTTAAATCTTCTTTTATTTGACACCACAGAATGGGAATTTCGGCTCTGCGGCTATTCTAAGTGCAATAACTAGTGAATATATATCGGGCATAGTTGAATTGTTTAACTGAGAATGAAAATTACTTTTAGAAATCAAGAACATAAAGTTCAATTTATTTGTGATCAATTTACCTGTGAGACTTTTATGAAATCGTGAGCTTTTCTTAGTGTATTCCCTTTCTCTTTAGCAAGGGCACATGCTAATATTGCTTGAACTGCTAAAGCTGCATCCCATGACTGACTTGAAGATGCCTAATTATAATATAGGAAAAGGACGAGATTTAAATCTTGAACAACTGTATAAAATATCTAAATAAAGTTTGCATCTACTGTAAGTTTGACAGCATGTCGTTGTCAAACCCTTAAAGGTCCCAACATTGAGCTGCTTTAGAACCATAGCACTCTTATGGTTAACTTTTCAAGATGAAATGGAAGTGCACCCTAAAACTGCAGTTACTCTTACGGTTAATTTAATTTGAAATACGATTCTTTGTTTTAATTGCTGGATTAAGTTCAAGGCTATGAAATTTTTTGTAAACTTCAATTGACAAATTAATTTTATGGTATTTTTTATCATTTGTATAACTAAATCTTTAAATGGGTTGAAAGCACCCATTTCATATACAATTCCATGACATACCAGCCAACATCAATCTGGTGCAGCTCCTGTATTGGATGGTGTAACAGGTGCAACAAGGGGTCCTAACGAATCAAATTGGTATGGTTCTGGGTCGAGTTTCGGTCACGTAGACATTATTTATTATTTACGTTATATGGGTCTGACCTGAACCGACCTGTATACTTTAGATTTACCTGTGCCTGACCCATGAAGGAACAGAACTTGTATAACCTTTTCTGAGCCAGTAATCAAACTGGGTGGTTCTTTGATGGACCATATCAGTTTTGGTCAGGTGTAGGTTATTCGTCCAGTCAAGTCATTTATTTGAAACCTAGGTACAACGGTTCTGAATTCCAGTATTGGGCTAATTTTTAATGAAATAAGATGTATCACACTCCAAAACTAAAATACTAACTGAAAATTTTATATCAAACATCTGTTTCTGTAATTATAATGGAACTAGAGAAGGGATGTGTTCTTGTTTCAGGGGATGAGAACGGATCAAGGTTTTCTCAGACTCACTTCTCGCAGCTTTTACTTTTCCTGTTTTATAATTGGACTTCCATTCTTGTGGTGTTATTTTTCTTTCTGCTGCAGACAAGGGAAGTACCTTTTCTTTCTCATTTCTTCCATACTTTGTTTTTTCTTTTTCTATTGTAGTTTCAGCTGAAATCTATACAAATTAGAATTTCCGTAATTTGAAGGATTTTAAAAACACCATAATTGAACAATTTTACCCTCATCTTCATGCCATCTTCACCAATCCATAGGAAATCTGGTATTCTTGCAAGATGGTCCTCGAGGTTCTTGCTATTTGGATCCCTCACTTTACAACAGAGCGTCCTAAGGAACTGTTCAAGGTAACTATGAGTTTAATTATCTTTGCATAAAAACTTTCCAATCATTTGTAATTGCATTGTTACCATGTAAATCAAAGTTTATAAAACACCTAAGAGTAATTACATATTATTATGCATGTTTCTTGTCTTACTTTGGCCCTTAGGCACCATCTATTTGGATTTGTTGCAATGGAAAAGTATGTTTTTCATTGTGGTTTACCTTCATAATCATACTTATGTTATGCAAGTATAGCATTTCATGGAATTTTGCTTTCTTGTCATTGTCATTGAGTAGTGATATAGTGCCCCCGACTATGCCCTCCTATTTTACCCACTATCACAACACACATACCCCACACAGTCAATCGTTTAGGGGGAGCCTTTTGTCAGTTTCTGTTGGGACATGTGGGGTATTGATTTGGGGCACTTCATATTTTTCCATTCAAACATTACGCTAAACAGTTGCATTACTTCTGCCAATCATATATAGGCTCCTCTCCAAAAGAACAAAGCTACTTCAAATAAACAAAGAAACTAGCAACGCTGAAATACCTACCTTTTCAAATGCTCCCATGCATATGTACTTTGTGTTTTCATCTTCATATTGTAGGTATTTCTCAATTGCATCTAGTGCTCTTTTTCTCACTAATGAAATGGGCCAAGTGGTAAAAAGAGGTTCACCTATTTTGTACAGGCATTCACACAAGTTTTCTTGAAATCTTGAGCGTGGTAGGAAACTGTCTTCCTACATTCAGTTTCCACGAAATTTTGATAAGAAAATAATGAGGAAGCTATAGCCAGAATACATAAAAAAAAAAAAAATTGGGAGAATTTCATGTATACCCCTCAAAAATTTCAAAATAACGTATTCCCCCCTCTGAAGTTCATAATCTCATATTTACCCTTCTAAATTTTAAAAATTTCACAAATTTACCCATTTTATTGTCTATTCTATCAAAACTCATCTTAATTTTATAAAGTACCCATTTTACCATTTATTAAAAAAATATAAATAAGTAGCTTGTTTAAGAAAAATGTCAATATTGTAATTGGTCAGTTTCCGAGGGCAAATAATTCATTTCTCTATTTCTGATACATATACAAGTGTATACCTAAATATCACCATATATACGTCAGAAGGAGACAAATTAGCAATTTGCTCTCGGAAACCAACCAATTAGAAGGCTGACATTTTTCTTAAATATGCTATATATTTTTTATTTAGGGAAAAATGGATATTTTAGAAATTTAAAGTGAGTTTTAATAGAAAAGAAAATAAAATGGGTAAATTTGTGAGTTTTGAAATTTAGAAGGGTAATTATGATATTATGAATTTTAGAGGGGAAATACATAATTTGGAAGTTTTTGAGGGGTATAAATGAAATTACCCCAAAAAATTAAATTAAAAAAAAAAAGCAAAGCAAGAATATTACCTTAGCACGCAGTTTTCGTGCTCGGTTCCAATCTATGCTGTGGTATGGTTGAATGTGCAACTCTTCTCTCAAGGATAGCACTATCTCTGTGATTGGACCAACAAACCGCTTTCCATATAAATATAACATTGCTACCAGAATCAATCTTATACGGCAAAAGAATTTCCCTGTATTACAGAGTGGCAGTTAACATAAGTTCCTTCTGCACTACTAGATACCATGATATGCCAGGTATCATACCTGGATGGATGGGCAAAAAGGATGGAAGAAGAAAAAGCTCTGGCGGCATCGGATTCACACCCGACCATTCATATGCTCCAAGCACCTGTTAGAAATTTACATTAGAGGTCACAATTTTAACTTCATTAAATTCCTGACAGTTCTTCACCGGGAAATTCCATGAAATCCATAATGTGATAGAACTAGATTGCAAAGGTAACAGCCTAATAATTCCATTCTTTATTTGACAAAGTGTGAAGAGAGATTTTTTTTTTTGAGGAAAAACCCGTAGGCATGAAGAGGTTATTAGTCTCATGGATTGTGTACAATGATTCCATTGATCAGATTCTTGTGACGGTTCTTGTGTGTACATTCATATTTGATTTCCCTGATGATTTTTGTTCAACTTAGAAATTACTCTCTGTGAAAATTGTTTTATTAGCAAAATTTGCTATATAATATAAGAGATATTTGTTTCAGTTCTGTATGATAATTCAAGGGCGTGCTAAGATTAATGTGAGCAAATAATCAACAAGAAATATAACAGTATTTAATTTTTTTCTTATTAGGAACTCGTTGAATATCACAAACAAACCACAGTATTTCCAAAACAAAGTTGCCATATAGGGGCTTGCCGATTTTCTAAGTAAAATAGATACTAGAATAAGTAACTATAACTACATAAAACCCAATTTGACCAGACAAATTCACCAAATGGTCCAGGTTTTCATCTAATTAACAAAAAAAAAATGAACTGATAGTATAATGTGCTAGCCTGTTTTTTTCTGTTTTTTTGGTACTTAATGTGCTTGATTAAAATGATTACTAACTTGGACAACTTTTTGACACGTTGATAAATGATAAAGGCAAATTTGGACTCCTTTATTAGGCCGAGTCATTTCAGGACAAATGGTCTTTAAGAGTTCCTTTTACATGTTGATAAATAAGAAAGGCAAATTCGGACTTCCTTATTGGGCTGGATTATGGGCCTTTAAAAAATTGGTGTGGTCGTATTTTACCATATACAGTTGCTTCATTTTCTTTTTAGTATCCTTCAATTTCTTTTTTAAAACAGGCACATACAGCAAAAAAGTTATTGAAGTTTCAAGTGTCAGTATAATAGAAAATAGTTTTGTTGATCTTTCTGATGGCTAATGAAAAAATAATTACCGAGAGAACAAGCTTTCCCCATGATGCTATCATAGTGACTCCACCATGATCATGGATCCATTTTCTTGCCTCATGCATGGCATTGTCATCAGCCTCTTCTCCAAGGAGCCTTAAAGCAGTGTAGTTTAGAGCAGTACAGATCATGCAACTGGGCATCTCTGCCTGTAGACCCCAACCACCGTCTTCGTTCTGTTATTTAATCATAGAAAAGCGAAAGCATATATATAAAGCCTTTTTTTTATTATTGAAAGATGTATAATTCAAAAATAATTATGTATAACAAAGATTTTTTCATGTATTTAGATGGAGTGATGGATTAGCTATATATTATATTTAAAATCGGTAGTAGTCTTACTTGAAGGTTATACATGTAACGACACAATTCCTTCCGGTGCTCACAAGATAATACATGAAAAGATTCAGTGACGTAAAGAACAATGACCTGCATTAACATAATTCATATGTCACAATATCGCACATGTAAAATAAAAATAAAATTAAGGGCATGATCATCAATATAGCAACAAAATAAAAGGGCAGAAGCACTGAAGGCGAAATGAACTAAAATAAAGAGCAATACTGAAGCAGGTGAAAAAAAAATTAAAAATAGAAATACCATAATAGGGGTGAGGAATAAAGGTCCGGGAAGATCACCAGGCCAATGTCCATCCTTTGCCTGAATTGCTGAAAAATAATCAAGTGCTTTCTGTAGAGCTGCTGAAGCTGATTTTTCAGAATTCTCCTCATTTTTGCTTGCTTTTTTAAAATAATCGAAGTTGTTCTCTTTGGCTAGCTGCAGTTTAAACAAACCAGAAATGTTAACGATATTGCAAGGATATATATGGAGGTATTATTTTTTTTTTTTAGCTCAACATCTGCCAACTTAATTGTGGATTATAAATTACAATTAGGGGCCTAAAATGCATAATACGTGGTAGGTGGGATTTGAACTCAAGTCTCCATGACTATAAAGTGAGATTCTAACAACTAGATTATAAATAAACATTTGATATTTTATGAGCTCGATCATATAAAAACTTTAAAAAGATAAAATTTAACTAAATTTTAATATACATAATTAAAACTTTTAAATCATAGAGATGGTTTAGCATGAATGACGTAGATCTGCCCCAACTTACCGTAACAATATAACTAAAGATAAATTTAACCTGCATCCTTGCAAGTAGATCTGCGCTTTGCTTCCGATGGTGCCGATTTAGGTAAAATTCTTTTCGAGCCCTTTCTACTGCTGCTCGATCTTCACTCGATCCGAGCCTTTCATCAAACTCCCATGTTTCTCTTCCAATATTTCCATTGCAAGTTTTCACTAGTGTTCCACCTTCTGCAATTTTAAGCTTCCACATCTGTCTCCGTTCTGTGCTTGTCAGTATACACTGGCAACTACAACTAATAAATAGTCATTTTAAGCTTCCACATCTTGTCTCAGTTCTGTGCTTCTTATATTATTATACTAACTTGTTTGGGATTCATGAAAAATGAATGGATTACTGTGATCAAGAGTCAAGACGTCTGGTTAGCCCATGAAAATTTAACCTTTGAAGAGACAGATGCTCTTGTGCCTTTCGCTGAGAATTAAAGAATTAATACAATTAATATTTTGTTCAGGGCTGATAAGCACCTCTTACTAGATGATTTTTTTTTTTTTTTGAAAAACCACAGTCCTCCACCACTTTTTATGTGCATTTCTTTTCCATATTTTATATTTTAAAGATAATATTGTTTATTTGTTAATTAACCATATATAATTATTAACAAAATGTTACAAAATCTACATAAATTTATATAATAAAAATTCTGTACAATAAATAATCGTTAACAATTTTCCACAATGGAGGTTAGAGAAATATATCAAGACAAATTAATTGCAATGATAAATGATTAAGGATCAAGGATTAAGAGGTGGTACATAAATGGGAAAGCGATATAGACCAGACGAGTTGACTTAATCAATCAATATAGTTGATAGAACAATATAATAATAGTAAAAATAATAGTTAAAAATAAAATAATAATAATAATAATATTTTTAGTGACAAATCCTCCAAAAGTTTTGGAATTCTTTGATACCGATCGACAAGGTCTACTATATTTTCAGCCTCACCGTTCAAGTTCCGATAATTTTTTTAAGCTTCACAGATACAGAGTTAAAACATAATTTATTATTTAAAGAGAAGTAATAAATATTTTATAAAGAATTAGAAAGCTGATGAAATTATGACGCAGGAGAAAGCACACATTTGGGACTGTTAACCACATATTTAGGGTGTTTTAATTTTTCAGTGTTGTACAATTGGTCACAAAAGTTTCTTCACTTCTTAAGGAACTGGACAGATATCCTCTCAGGTACCTGACTCAAGCAAATTGCAACGGTCGGCTCAGATTAATTCTATTTGGGCCAAATTCAATCCGGTGCCTATTGAGACTGTAGGGAGTCTGTTTTGAGATTCGTGCCATGTTAAATGGGCCGTCCGATCGTAATTTGCTTGAGTCAGGTAACCTGAGGTTTGAATGTGAATTCTAAGGAACTACATATAATGTTGCGGTTACTTCGATTATTTCATGCACGATTAAGGATTCCTACATATATATCTCATCCTTTCATTTCCTTCACGACCTTCATTTAAATTCAGAAGTTATTTTCTTCATCATCTCTCTTCAGATGCAATGTCAAAATTTAATCTCTAGATAGGAGCGTACCCAATAAGGCACAAGGTGGACAGTTGCCCTCCTAAATTTTAAAATTTAGTGAAAAAATATAGCCATTGTTCTTCTTTGCTCCTCTGAAAATTGTTTTGCTCCTCTCTAGATTCAATAAGTCTAAAACTTTCTTCAGCATTATTAAAAAGAAAATTTAACGGGCCAAACCCAAAGTCAAATTTGCGAATCGCTCCTCCCTTAGAGCTGCATCAATAATTTATTTTTCTTCCTTTATTTCAGCATTTATTACTTTTTTTATTTTATTTTATTTTTACATGAGTTTCTACTCAGAAACTCAACTTATGTAACCATCCACGGTTAATGAAAGAACCTTAATGTTTCTCAAAAAAAAAAAAATTCATAGTGGGTCGGGTCGAGAAGAAGATGGGTTGAATCATGGGATAATCCATTCGGTATGGTGTGTTAGCGAGTGACTAGCCCAGAAGGAAAAAAAACTAGATATGGGCTAAAATCATTGGGCTTTAGTTTACTGGGCTCTATCAATTCCTGGTAAAATTAATATTAGATTTTAATTAGGCTTTTGGGAAATATTTTGGTTTTTGGATTATACCAATGGACCAAACTGGTTGTTGGTTTTATAAAGTTAAGAAAAAAATTAATTAAAAATGAAGATGAACTGTAACTACATTTGCATATAAGTCAAGACATATTGATCCAATGTGTGATTCTACCAGATTAGTTGAGTTAATCCATCTGATGAAAATCACAATAAAAAACATCGAAATTTGTTAGCATGAGATGAGGATACTTAATCCTCGTCTCACTTTTAACTTAGATACTAGATTTCAAATCTACTACATTTTTACATGAATGATGATACTTAAATACAATATTAGATTATATCAAATTAACTAGATATGATTCTAATCTATTTATAAAATATGAAGATTTTAATTTAAAAATATTATATATTTGAATCAGATTTGCTGCATGTCAAGCTTCATGTAATCCATTTTCTGCAAACAGTCAAGAATTTTTTATGTCCCAACTAAGAATTGATACCTCAAATTAACTTCATAACCATATGAAACAGAGAAGAAAATGAGGGGAAACTTAAGAAATCTAACTCAATTCTAACAAATACAATTATCTATTTTCGCCATCAAATACATTGAATCGTGTAATAATTCCTCTATTTACGGTCCGCCCCGAGAAGTGAATTTTACCCAACTTCCCCGTTTGACCACAATCTTCTGAGGTGCAATGTCCTCTGTTTAATAAAATACTAGATATCTCCATTTTCTCTTACACATATAATTATCTCAAATATGTATTAATTTACAACTAAAAATAGACAAGGTGAATTGATTAAGCAATTAAGTTGACACTTGGACCGAATCTGAAATGGTAATTAGGATACTCAAATTATCCAGTCCGTTTAAAATGGATAGTCAAAATTTGCACAGAGACCTTAACGCTTTTTCGTTTTTTTCTTCTAATGTTGCCAAGGTACGTCTTCAAGATCTCTGTCTAGTACCCGTTAACTTCTTCAATAACAGAAGAGAAAGACCTGAAAAAACAACTAAATAAAGAAAAATATATATATAATCAGATAACACCAAACCTAGCTCAGTAAAAGAAAGCCATTAGGAGCCCATTGGAGGGCTCACATCCTTTTCCTCTTCCTCTCCATTTCTTATGAAGCAAAACAAAAACAAAAAAAATTTAGATAAAGGTGTTATTGTACAGGGAAATTTTGAAAGATATATAGCTCAAAGCCAACGAGATAGAAGACCGAGATGAATTTCAGAAGAGAAAACAAAGAAGGTGGTGGTTCAAAGCATGTGCCTCTGGTGGTGGTGGCGATAGATAAAGATAAAAGCAGCCAGAATGCTCTCAAATGGGCTTTGGATAATGTTGTTACCTCTAAGGGAGAAAGCATAACCCTAGTTCACGTTAATACACACAAGGCTGCATCTAGTAAGTTTAATTTCATGGAGACATGAATACACAGTTTCATAATTGAATATATCATTTATGCATCTTATGCACGAATGGTGTTCATTTCATGCATGTGAATTTTATTTTTAATGATTGCATTTATGCATTCACCATGGAGAGCAAATATACAAGAGAAGCAATTTTGCACCATGAGAAATGGTTGAGTGGTTCTCTAATGATGATTTTTCCCCTTTTCTGTTGTGAGCTCATGGAATACATAATTTGTCTTTTTCAAAATTGAAATTGAAATAAATACTGCGAATTAATCAGGGCATCATGCAGCCATAATTGGCTATAGCATCACCCGATATATAAGTTTTTATACTTACAATTACTTCTTTTTCTTGTCATACAATATTAGTAAACGTATAGTTTTGTGTGTGCAAATTTTGATGAAGTTTCTTTTTGTTGTGATATAAATATTGTAATATATGACTAACATTTCATCCCATTTCTATTGTGTTTCTGATGCACTAGCTCCCTCGGAAGATGGTTCCTCCGTCAGGGATATTTTCGTTCCTTTCAGAATATTCTGCAAAAGAAAAGATGTAAGCACTTGGTCTGCATGTATTGCAAAATTTCAAATATTGTTGCCACAGCATAGTAGGTTATGTAGTCTTGGTTTATTTTGAGCCAAGAGATCATCAGCCTAATTTTTCTATTGAAACATAATAAGAACTTGACCCAAGATTTCATCAAAATCATTAATCAAGCTATTCTCAACTATATTGACAAAAAGATATCAATACAATTCACTTAATGCAACCATTTTCCAAATAAACAAGCATTCTGAGTTCTGACCAACAGATTGACTATTTTTTTCAGGTAAGTTGCAATGACATAATTATTGACGAAACAGACATAGCGAAAGCCATTGTAGAATTCATATCACAAGAAGCTATTGAGAAAATAGTCTTAGGAGCACCATCAAGAGGTTTCATGAGGTAGGATACATATATACATCAGTAAGTTATTCAAGAAACATCATGACGCACCCGGTTATGTCGATTCAAGACCTCAGAAAAATAGTATTTTAACATGAATATTTTTTAAATTTGAGTTTCCAACAACATTTGGTCCAATATATGACATACCATATAGACCTTCACAAGAATAGGATTCCACCAGCTGCACACTGATGGCTTATACAATCTGACCTATGTGGTGTGTACGCCTAGAAATTTTTAAGATCGTAGACTATAATGGTTAAAATTGATAATATCTCTGTATGAATTAATTTTTATTGTCAGATTCAAGAGTGTAGATGTTCCGGCCAATGTCCTGAGATCTGCACCAGACTTCTGTACTGTGTATGTGATCTCAAAAGGCAAGATCTCATCTTTTAAAAAGGCAGTGAGAGAGGCACCAACTGTTTCGCCTCTACGTACACAAATAGAAAACCAGACCAGCATGAAGCAAGAGACAGTAGAATATCAAGTTGTCAATGCACTCAGAGGTTTGATTATCTACGTCAAACAAGTATTATATTGGTCGAACCATGAATTAGATCAAGTTTAATTATACAAATTCAAAGATGGTGGTGAAATTTATCTTTTAAAATGAAAGAACATTGACCAGTAAAAAAATACTTCTTATCGATTTATTATTTAAAAAAAATACAAATTCTAAATTACGAATACAGTCCAAATCAGAACACATATTGGGAAGTGTTTGATAGCGCTAACTAGTGCACCATGTAATTCATGAGTAAACACAAGTCCACTATACCTTTTTTATCATAATCTGAAGTCTGAAATGTGTAATTTTTCTTTTCTTTTTGTTAATTATTAGGTGAGCATGCACGGGAAAATCGAAATAATTTTTTGGAGAAAGAAATTGTGATGAGGTAGAACTCTCTCCCTCTCTTTCTCTCGCTCTCTCCCTCTTTCTCTCTCTCAACAATACACACTTTGTTCCACCTTCAATTTGAATTATATGAGTTAAATTTTCAAATCAAATAGGTCACCATTTACACGTCCAGGTGCACCCCGATTTCCTTCAAGAACAAATAATGGATTCAATAACAGAGCAGAGAGTGAAATATCATTTGTCAGCAGTGGTCGGCCAAGCACAGATGGAGGACCACAGAGAACGTCGTACGTGTCGGCCGATAGCTTTGAGTTGCCTTTCTCGCCACTTAGCTCGACAAACACAATGGGAATGTTCTCGTATACTTCTGAGAGCTCTCTCTCTCCGACTATGATGGTATGGGCACTAGTCTATTCAAATTCTCAAATAGGCAAAACTAGATTTTCTTGTAGTCTTTTTTAAATTATCATTGCTGGAGAGTAGAATGAGTTCATGTTTTTCTACATTTAGGGGGACGATTCAGAAACAGAGATGGGTAGGCTTCGTTTGGAACTCAAACAAATGATGGACATGTACAATACAGCATGCAAGGAAGCACTTGATGCCAAAAAACAGGTAAATTTTTGCACTTGCATGCCAACAGCTTGAGATATGCAATATTAAGGAAAAAAATATTAACTTTTTCGACATCAAGAAATAACAATAACAAATCAGCATGTTAAGAAACAAACAAAACATACATTCCATATATTCTGGCAAACTTCAACTAAAATGCATAAATTGTAGATGGTTGAATACCGCCAATGGAAATCAGAGGAAGAAAGTCGACTGTTGGAAGCCAAGCGGGCACAAGAAGCCGCATTGGATATGGTTGAGAAAGAGCGTGCCAAATGTAGAGCTGCGATTGAAGCTGCTGAGAAAGCAAAACAAATCGCAGAGATAGAGGCACAGATGCGGATCAAGGCTGAAAAGAGAGCAATGGAGGTACTGTGTCTGATTGGAACTTTAGTCCGGTAGTGAGCCAGAGATTACAGGAGGACCAATTGTGCATGCATATTTACCAATGTCTCAGATTTTGGGTACAGATTGTGTTGAAATTAATTAATAGCCGACCCAATTACGCTCAAATCACTTTGTATTGTGTACCAGAATAATGCATCTTAGGTTATCAAGCTATTTCCATCAGCCATTTCATAATTAACCTAACTAATTTTGTGCGCAGGAAGCTGAGGAGCGCTGGAGAGCAGTAGCGAACTTGACCCATGTGGACGTGAGGTATAGGAAATATACCATAGATGAGATAACGGCAGCAACCGATAACTTCTCTGTGTCTAAAAAAGTTGGGGAAGGAGGTTATGGCCCTGTTTACAAATGCTATCTTGATCATACACCGGTTGCTGTAAAGGTTCTTCGGCAGGATGCATCACAAGGGAGGTCACAGTTCCAGCAAGAAGTAAAGCAGAACTAAATTGTTCTTGAATTTAATCTCGAAGATAACCCTAATAAACATAGTAACTCACGACATATAATATTATTATATATACACTTAACATAAAGTTGCAAATTAATTTCTAGGTGGAGATTCTAAGCTGCATCAGGCATCCAAACATGGTGCTCCTACTTGGCGCATGTCCCGAGAATGGTTGCTTAGTATATGAGTACATGGCAAATGGAAGCTTAGAAGACCGCCTATTTATGCGAGGAAATACACTACCTATGCCGTGGCAACACCGATTTCGAATTGCAGCGGAGATCGGTACTGGCCTACATTTCCTCCACCAAGCAAAACCAGAGCCACTTGTGCACCGTGATCTCAAGCCAGCAAATATTCTTTTAGACAGAAATTATGTGAGCAAGATATCAGACGTGGGGCTAGCCAGGCTTGTCCCGCCTTCGGTGGCAGATACTATGACTCAATACCGGATGACCTCAGCAGCTGGAACTTTTTGTTATATTGATCCTGAGTATCAACAGACAGGTATGTACCTGGTTAGATCTGAATTGCAAGAAGTACCATATAAGAACAAAAAGTTCCAAAAAAAAAAAAATACTTTTGTGGTAATTCTACCAATAAATAATGGATGAACCCACAGTAATATCTTATTCTCACAACAAACAGGATATATAATTGTTCTATCCATGATCTAATACAATAGCATGTCAAGCAAACAACCCGGGAAAAATTTAGCCCAGTTTTTATTATCAATTTATCATACAACCCCTGAGATACTTTATACTGAGTTACTTGCAAAAGGTGGACCCCAAGATAAATCACAAAACAGCTTCTCAACTGACATCATGCCACACAGGTATGCTTGGAACAAAATCTGACATTTATTCCTTCGGCGTAATTCTCCTCCAAGTACTCACTGGCAGACCACCAATGGGACTAAGCCACTATATGGAAAATGCAATAGAGAGGGGCACCCTTCCAGAATTGCTTGATCCGATGGTACCAGTTTGGCCGATTGAAGAGACTGAACTTCTTGCTAGACTCGCGTTAAAATGCACTGAGTTAAGAAGAAAGGATCGCCCTGACTTGGCAGCAGATATTTTGCCAGTGCTTAACAGGCTGAGAGCTATAGCAGAGGCAAACATGCAACACTGTCACATGGGGGCTGGCATGGGATCGCCATCTTTTGTGTCTAGCCTCGCCTCTGTTCCAGTAAGTTAAAAGTTAATTAATGGGCTGAAACGTTCTAGATTTGAGATATATCTCTAGTCATGTGAAGAAAATATGAACTGCACTATTTGGTGCTGATACATTGACAAATGTTTGACTTTGGGTTTTCTCAGGATTTTACTGGAAGTGAATCAGGTTTGACATCTTCTGGGTGCGAAAGCTCAAGAAGCAGGTCGACTAGCTAGCTCATTTTGTAACAAACCATTTAAAAGTATACCTAATAGAGGTAAATATTTACTAATGATAACTATTTATTCATAAATACTTAGTTTACTGGTAACAAGATAGAATTCTGCCATCCAAAATTAACAACCTCAATTTCCTATTCCCTTTCCCAGGTTTTTTGGAATCTGTCTCAATTGAGGAATCATAAAGGGGCCTTCTCACAAGCTTGCCTAGAAATAAACTTTTACCCGAGAAATAAATCAACTACTATCTGGATCCTTGTGAAATATTCTGCTTTTGAAGGCAATTAGATGTAAACTAAGATTCTCTCTTTTCCTTCATACATTTCTGCTTCTAAGATGAAGCAATTTCTGGCGACACATCTTTTGATTCATTGTCATCACAATCAAAGCGAGCATCAAATTTTTACATCCACGCTTTTTGAACATTAATGTGCAATTTTGTAAAAATTTGTATATGATCCAGTACTACATGAGCCCGTTTGTATATTCTGTAATATTTGTGTATATAATCAAATTGACTTGAGTTTTTGTGATTACCAAACAAATACATAAACCGTTATTCTTCCTACAGTACATCTGTTCAGAAAACATTATATCCAATTCAACAAATTTCTGATTTTATAGAAATTGATTTATGGACTAAATAAATTCTTGTGGCCAATTTGGCATCAGTTGCTTTGTAAAATGAAACTTACACCAATACAAATTTAGTTTTTCCATCAATATTAGCTAAACTTGAGATTAGCATTCAAAATTTGAATGATTATAATGCAAAAGAATATTGATGATCGTAATACATTAAGAATTAATGAGTTTGTTTGAAGAGAATGATAAATTAGTCATTTCATCTTAAAATAAAAGATTAATAATAAGTTTAAAATTAAAGTAAAGAAAGGAAAAATGAGAAAGGTTGTTTGTTTTTAGTGAGGAAATAAGCAATTTTAAACGCTATGACGAGATAAACGCTATTTAAACCTTTGTATAATACTCATAATGTTGGATTTAATTTTTTTACGTGACTGGAGATAAAGTAGGAATTTGACGGGACGTTATAAACCATAACGTTATTTTTTTCTTGTGAAACTATTCCTCATTGTTGTTATTTTTTTATTTTCCTATTAATAAAAAAATCGGCAACGTTGAACTTAACTTTAGGCTTTTCTAAAGATATATAACATTATGGTTACAGAGCCACTTTATGTTTGGATGTGTTAAGAATAGAGGTTATTCGAGAATATGAGCTATTCGGAATAGCAATGTGTATTCAAACAACATTTTTGCTATTCAGAATAGCTGCGCAACAAAAAGTAGGCACTTATCGCGAGGGTACTCCGTCGCGAAAAGAAAAAGCACAGTTATGACGGTACTCTGTCGCGATAAGTGCCTACTTTTCGCGACGATACTTTTTGCGACGGAGTACCCTCGCGATAAGTGCCTACTTTGTTGTTGTCTATTCTCAATTCCTTTTAAATGTTGAAATAACTACTATTTGGAAGTGTGAAGAGAGTGAAAAAATAATTCTTTCTCTGATTTTCACCAATAGTCCCAAAATGTTAAAGTTGGCACCACTTTTGTCATCTCCACGTCGTGGCAATTCGTTTGAGACTCCACTTACCTATCTTTACTCTTAATTAGTAACATTATTAACACTATTTTTTATCGGTTACAACTATTCACTATTTCAAATGAACAATCCAAACAACATTTTACTAATCCGAATAGCATCATTTTCACACTAATCTAAAAATCATATTTTTTTTCTGTTCTCATTTACTAATATCAAATTTTGCTATTCTAACTATTCTAGCTCGCATCCAAACATACCATTTTACCAATGACTTGGTGCTTTACCTTTTACATACCAGTTGAAAACAATTGAGACTAATCTTGCTTTATTTATAACTACATGTTTTATGACGAGGACTCATGTGAAAATAATGTGCTGATAAAACATACTCTAGTTTAAACTAAAGAAAGGCATTAAGTACATAATCCTATCGTTCTAGTTCTAGTGTAAATATAAGTGTCGAATCCACAAAAACATATTTGAGCATCAACACTATTTCTTTCAGTTACTAAATTAAATTCCATTTAAGAGATTGATTTATAACATAAACTTTATACTACTTCTTTAATATAACTTAAAAGTAAACTTAGAAGATTTTAAAATAGCAAATTCCTATAAAATTATCTTACTGCAATACGTTAGATGTTTATTGGGTTTATTTTACTTGTTCTTTAATCTATGCCTAATTTAAAGATTGTCTCAGGTTTATAATTTTTAAATAGCATAGTCTTTTTCATAATTAATACCGGTGACTATGGTGTTTACATATTAAATTTATATGTTAATATAAGTTAAAAGGGAAGATTTACAAGTTAATTTTAATATGTTAATTTTTTCATCATTTTTTACCACTTGACTTTACACTAAATTAATAAAAAATTAATAAATTTGATATATAATCACATTTCTTATAAAGTATATCGGTTTCAACGATTTGGATTCATCAAGTCAATTTGATAAATTTTGGAGTTAAGATCATCGAAATTTGGTGAGCTTAAGAACACCTTAGTTCTACTCGAATTAATACTCTCAGAGAAAGATCCGATTAAGACTTGTTTCTCCAAATGGTCAAGTTCTATAATTAGCCAAAAACCCTAACAAAGTTCATTAGACTTCACATTTACGATCATCATCTAAACCCCTAATTAGAAATTTTGGTCTCCCCGTGAGTCTAATGGGTTTTACAGTTACGTTCATTGCCCACAAACCTAAATTTATTATATATTTTCATGTACTAATTGTTAGGAGAGAGGTAAATAACAAACAAGGTTATACTACACAATTGCTTCTAATAGTAATTTCTTTAAATACCTTGTGTGCATACACCAATATTCAAATAAATGGAGCAATAAGAGGATCACGCAAGATACAAAAACAGTAAGCAAGCAAGCACAAGAAATAAGACAAGACACAAGATTTACGTGGAAACACTTACGGGAGAAAACCACGGGAGCACATGGCACAAATCCACTAGATCAAAGAGTCTTACAAGTACAAGAGATTATCAAGCACAATAGCACTCTCTCACACACTCTCTTACAATTTTCAAGAAGAAGAGAGCAAAACAAAGCTTGGTGGAGAGGCAACAGAGAGAACGGCTCTCCAACATACTCACAAATTGGCTCTCTAAAAATAAAGTTACGGCTGAGGAGTTTAATTAAAATCAAAACACCAATCACCATCGGTTGAACTCAAAACCGATGGAAAAGCAAATAGGCTGCGGCCCATTAATTGTCTTCAAATCAACACTAATGGCCACATTGTGTTACTTTTCAATTTTGTCAACAACCATAATCCATTAATCACTTATTTAGTTATTTGCTACATGTACTTTCACAAAGCAAATATGGTTTTTTATGGGATCATGTCAAGATGTCAGTATATAGTGGATTGAATTTTTTGATATCAAATCAATTGCCTTCTACACATAGAGCAGCTTTCTTGTTAGTTTTTAGTGCAGTGTGCTGGACCCTATGGAAGCATCGCAATTAACTCTGTTTTGAAACTGGTAAGAAAAAATCAGTTAGACAAATAATATTACTTATCATCTCCCTTGTACATTATTGGACATGTAAGGTGAAACAACGGGTGACAGCTTCAACAGCTTTGTGGCTCCCAGTGGACATTGATGTTCCGCCTCTTGCCAGTTGGCATCCAGATGAGTATGCAGAAGACCCAAATATGTTGGATGACACAGGTAACAAGCTGGTACCATATGCAGAAGAAGATCACTAGAAGATGGATTCAGGATGCAAAGCCAATTTTTGTTATTACCAAACTTAACCTCAGCCTCATAGAATGCCTTAGCTTTAAGGATAAAAGTGTTTACTTTGTCGGTTTTTGGTTGCTTCTAGCTGAAATGCAGCTGATGATGAACTCTGTTATCAATCTTTTTGGTGTGTAGTGGTTTCCAGCTAAGTTACAGCTGATGAGTATTTCTGTTAGGGACTTCTATTTTGTTGTTATTAGAACATGAACTAAATGGTTGTAAGTTAACTATTTCGTGAATGAAATGGGTTGAGGCCTTTTTATCAAAAATATTCATGTACTAATGGATCTGATCAAGGCTTGCAATAAATTACCTAAGTTTCCATACAAGATCCTGATACATCCTATCCCGAGGGAGTAGGCCGTACGAGTGAAGAGTTTAAGGAAATGAGCTCGTCCCGTCTCGAGTTGACTGGCCGAGATTAAGAGGAACGGTGAAGGTTTGAGGGTATTAGTGCTATATCCTCTATAATACCCTGTGTTACGGAAAAATGCGACCCTCATTACCGGGAATTCTTCGCATTAAATAGGGGAGGGCCCCAGACCGTTAGGACGTCCTGTCAAAACGGTTAGGGAGTTCGCATAGGAGCAGTAGTGTCCGCATAATCGGTGGTGATATTTGCATAATCGGTGGTGACGCGAAGTCGATGTTGGACTGGGCCTTATGGGTTGAGGCCCAACTCGACTTCGCGAGCTAGATTGTTTCGAATTGGTGGGGCGAGGTCCAGCTTGGTTCTTGTCAGGCCGCCAGGCAGCTGGACTGTGGGCCTCGTTTTGTTTGGTCTCAGGCTAGGCCCCGTGAAGGGGTCCGAGCTCCGAGTTGTTTTTTGGGCCGTGATCATGTTAAGGGCTCTATTTTACTCTACCTTGGGCCGGATCTTGACGGGGTCCGAATCCTAAGTTATTTGTGGACTAAGTTTAATTTTATTGAGGGTCATTGGCATATTAACCTATCAGGTCCTAACAGTAATATCTTAACAATGACCATTAATCTAAGAGAGAAAATCAGCCTCTCATATGTTTACAAAATACATCCATTAATCCTAAAATAGATAACATAAAGAGATCAGAAATAAGAAGAGAGATGAAACCCTTAGATTGCAGTCTCCTTCGCTTCAGAATTTCGATGTTGTACTACTCTTCGTCAAGTCTCCTTCCTTCTTTTAATAGTCTTTTTTTTTTGTTTTTTTGAAATGATTGGCATAGTAGCTACCAATGTTTTCTTTTAATAGTCTCCCTGGGAGTTGGGATGGGGATTCACTCCTCAGGAATGTGCTTGACAATTATTGAGAGTTTTAGAAGGTGGAAGGGTAGAAAAACTGCTTTCAAAGTTATTCTAGGTCATATAACCATTACTGTAATTTTCATGCCGCAAAGTAGAATTTTGGCTAAATCAGTGGACTTGCTCTTTCGTTCGTTTCTTCGTCAATCCCGCTTCATTTATTTCCATTCGTTCTCCTACAATAAAAAATTCCAAAATATCGCAAACCCGATCTTTGTGTCTAAAGTAATATAAAAGCAAGATAATTGATCAAATTTCAAGTGAGAACCATAACAAAATATACGTCTAATTAGCACTCATCAATTAAGGGCAGAGCCTAATTTTAGCTGCAAAGAATTTGGCATGACAAGAATTTCGTCGTCTTCTTTCGAAATTTATGTGTCATATTGTGTGTTACAAATATTGTCAAAACAATTACTTATATTTCAGCATTGTAAAATAAATCTACTTCTAATAATATGTGAATTTGCAAATAAACACTTATTTATTACAAAGTTAAAAGTTTCAAAACGCATTTATTTTTTAACAGATAAGTGATCTTTATAATTTATAGTTACTTTTTTTGTAATATTCAAACAATATCCTCGAAGCATATTATTCCTTTGTTTTAGTTCAGAATATGTTGGAAAGAATGCAGTTTGTATTTTTTTTATTTATTAATTATAAAATAAAAATATTATCGTATATGTATTGAACTATTGATTGGTTGATTCAGTATAGATGTATGAAATTTGTCTTCATCATATTATCTGAAATGTCGGCTAAAGAAATAATTTTCGCACAATTATTTTGAACACATGTATTATTTTTTTTTTTAAACTTCACCTTAAAATGTTGTCATATAATAACAGTTCTTTTTTTATAAAATCTTTATTCACTATTCTATATTCGGGATTACATATTTTAGGGACGACCCCGCATGTCAGTAAAACCCGGTTCAGCGTACCCAAGTAATACCGGTTCAGCGTAAAAGACCTAACCTCACCGCCTCGCTTATTTCTCTGACCCCCGGTCTCCCTTTCCTTTCCCCCACTCCAAGCAAACCCAGAAACAACACCCCTACCCCCTCCCCCGCCCAACTTCTCTCTCTAGCTATCTGTAGGAAAAGAAAAAAAGAACAGCTATGGCGGCGGCAGCGGTGAGCTCAGCTAGCGGGTTGCTAGCGATGCTGACGGAGGAGCAAGCAGAACTGAAGCTGCACGCGCTTGTCAACCTTAACTCGCTCGTTCACCTCTTCTGGCCTGAGATCTCCACATCCGTCCCCACCATGTAAGTGTGTGACAAAACCTAGCCCGAATTGTAACCCTAACATCCAAACTTAAGCTTCTCTTACCCCGATCTGGCATTCCAATGAGAAATTTGGAAAAAAAATTTGAACTCCTTTAAACAAATATTATTAGGAAGACGGTGTAGCCTTTCGAACCATTGTTGGTAATAACTGTTGTGATTGTATAAATTATGGTAAACCTTGCTGAAATTAAAAGTTTGGGATGATTTCATGTTATGCTTTAACAGAGAAAGCTTGTATGAAGATGAGGAGTTTGACCAGAGGCAACTGGCTGCATTGGTTGTATCTAAGGTAGTTAAATGAATACAAAAATTTACTTGTATGTATATTGCAACTATATGCATTTTAGATGTCTGATAGTTTTCCTTTTTAAAATTAGGTGTTTTACTACCTAGGAGAGTTCAACGATGCCTTATCATATGCACTTGGTGCTGGGCCTCTATTTGATGTTTCTGAAGATACCGATTATGCTCATACCCTTCTAGGTTTGCATCACATTTTAGCTTCCTTTTTAACATTTTTTAACTATGTCGCTGCTTTTTGGGATATTCTTTTTACAACTCTTGTGGTACATTAATGCCAAGGGTATCAAAATAGAACCACTGACTTGCTTTCAATATTGTCTGAAATGGTGAAAAGGTACACCGGTACTCCAATTACTGATACAATTGTGTTTTTTCTGAGTCTTTGAGTCTTGTTTGTACGATACTGCATCCCAGCTTGCTATTTCTTTTCTTAGGGGTTTCAGTTCATTTGTTTCCTTTTATGATGTTAGTTTGTCATTTGTTTGTTGGCATTTGCAGCTAAGGCACTAGACGAATATGCTGCTGTCAGGTCCAGGCCGGTAAAACCAAGTGATGAAGATGCAAAGATAGACCCCCGACTGGAGGCTATTGTTGAAAGAATGCTTGATAAGTATGATTTGAAATTTCAATTAAACAAAATATATATGGGTTATCTTTTGTCAAAAAATACTAATTATTTGGAAGTTGCTGATAGCCCTCGTGATTTTTGTATTTCCTCGTAAAAGCTTGAGTTGATATGGAGTAAATGATCATTCTTTATATTGTGTATGCAGAACTTGGATAAGTTCGGCTTCTCTATTAAGAAAAATATATTTTTTTTAATTTTTCCTCTCGTTCAACAGGTGGTAACTTTCAGGTTTTACTGAAGTTTAAATTATATAAAATAAGAAAATGGTTTTTGGTTTTTAAGAGTATAAGAGGTTTTTTTAACTGTCCGATGTGTGGTCGAATGGTTGACTTGTGTATGGATAATTCAAGGGTAAATTTATTTTCTACAATACGTATTTTGGTCTCTTCTACTACCTCATCATAATTTGATAATGATTTATTTCTCAAATGAAAAATTATGAGTGGGTTTAGCTAGTAGCAACTAAAGGATTTTTCTTTTGCAAGGATTAGTAGCAGTATTTTACTATGTTTTTTGTTTCCTCTTTATAATTGTCACAATCTATGTCTAGGTGTATATCTGATGGGAAGTACCAGCAAGCTATGGGAATGGCAGTTGAGTGTCGGAGGCTTGATAAACTCGAAGAGGCAATAACAAACTGTGATAACATAAATAGTGCTCTGTCGTACTGTATAAATCTTTCTCATCAGTTTGTTAATCACCGCGAGTACCGTTGTGAGGTTAGCATTCAGTTATATTTGTTTTTGCTCCATGCAGATAACGTCCATTACTTATCATCTTTGCAAATAACATGTGATTTAATAACTATGTGACTGTCCCATCTTCAATTCTTATTTATAAGTACGATTTGATTCTATGTGCAAATTAAATTACAAGTTTTTTAATGCTGATTTAGCCTAGCTTTTAGTGGCTTGATAACTGAAAAACCGTTGGGTGCTTATTGTGAATGTGAGATACTGAGTGTTATTTGCGATGCTATAATGTTTGGTTGTGCTTTAAATGCTCCTCAATTGATTAACTGTTTTCCATGCAAAAGAAGGAAAATGTTCACCTTATATTTACCTTGTTCTCTTACTTTTGTTGTGTGCTCTAGGTGCTTAGATGCCTTGTTAAGATATATCAGCAATTGCCTCACCCCGACTACTTGAGCATTTGCCAGTGCCTCATGTTCTTACACGATCCTGAAACTGTTGCAAATATTCTAAAGAAGCTCCTTTTTGGTTCAAAGGTACCATGTCTCAAATAAATGCAGCGAAGTCCTTTTCTTTGTGTTATATCAAGAAAGGCATATTTTATTGATAAAATGCTAGTGTACTATCTTTTTACTTGGGTGAGAGAAGCCAAACTGAGTCTTGTATAACATTGGTTCTGTTGTTTTAATTTGTCCTATTTGTGTTATTTCCTTGTAAGACAGAATAACTTCTATGATAGAATTATTGTTAGATTTGATTAAAAATTTTATGATAAACAAAAATTAGTAAAAGATCTTTCTGCAACTCTGTGATAAAGTTGGGGCATTTTTTTTGGAGGTTCTCATGTGAACTTTAGCTTTTGATTTATTCAAATTACCTACGTACTTATTTCTTTTCATTTTATTTGTTTCACAGGAGGATGCTCTATTGGCATTTCAAATTGCCTTTGACCTAGTAGAAAATGAAAACCAGGCATTCCTTCTCAGTGTGAGGAACCTTCTTGCTCCTACACCAAGTGTGAATCCTGAGGCTCCCACTGATGCCCCAGATGTGGCGGGTGGAGATGTACAGATGGTCGATGAATCATCCAATGAACCAAATGGATCTGCTGAGGTAGACCCTGCTGAGGTGTTGCAAGCTGAACGGCTTTCAAAAATCAGAGGGATTTTGTCTGGAGAGACCCCCATCAAACTTACCTTGCAATTTTTGTACAGCCACAACAGGTTTTCTATAAATTCACCTCATGATATCCTTTTTTCCATGTTTATTAGTTTTTCTCCAATTAACATAGTTCGGTTTGGCACAAGAGGATTTGGCCTCTGTTAGTTCTTGGCAATCTTTTATAATTTCTATAAATTCACCTCATGATATTTTTTTTCCCTGATTACTAGTTTTTCTCCAATTAACATAGTCTGGTTTGGCTCAGGAGGATTCAGCCTCTGTTAGTTATTGGTAATCTTGTATAAATTCTTATGTAGTCCCGAATTGTGGGCCTCAAGTCAAGGGTCTCTAAAATTAGGTTCAGTATTGAAATTGCAGTTACGTTACATATGAAAACCTGTTATATTGAAAACAGACTGAATATGATTTTGATGAATATATAAGCATGATGATGAATCTTACTATCGAGAGATCTGGATTGAACAGTATGAAGTGGAAGATTGACTATGGTTTTGATGCAAACTTGTTTCTTGAAATGAGTGTTTAATTTATTGTGATTGAAACTTGGATATTATCATTATAAGGATATTTATGTGTGCTTTCTATCTCGTGTTGTGCCTGTTGTAAACAGACGAGCTAATAAATTCTTGTCAAACAGGTCCGATCTCTTGATTTTGAAGACAATAAAGCAGTCAGTGGAGATGAGAAATAGTGTGTGCCACAGTGCGACCATATGTGCAAATGCAATTATGCATGCAGGAACAACAGTCGACACCTTCCTTAGAGAAAATCTGGTACTATTTACTGGTCTCTTCTTTTATCTTAAAGCATTGTATTGGGAAATTCTTGAAAGGCAAATTTTATTGTTAAGGTAAATAAATTTTCAATTCAAAGTTTTGATAACAATTTCATGAGAATTCATTTATTTTGCACGTGAACCTTGACATGTAACTTTCTTCAAGGACCACATGTGTAATTTACGTAGTTTAGATAGTGATTTCAATTAATTTATTAGAGAAACTTAGGTTAACTTAGGTTATATTTTTTAACCTTTGATGAAAAAATTTATCTGCTAGAACACCCAAGCTCTAGCATTTATCCCTTGGGGAGGATCTTCTTGTTTATGTTATTTCCTTTCCCGTACTTTTTTGGTTTTTGTGTTCTCCCTGAATAATTTTTTTTTGTAGTTTTAACCTTGAATTTTTATTTACACAACAGATCTCCAAATTGCATCTTTTTATCCCTGCTCACATTTTGAAAGCCCCTTCATAACTCTCCATCCACTCGTGGGCTGCTACTGAACCTACTTAATTTATAAAGACGGGATTCTGTTATTTATTTTTTTATTGCAGGATTGGCTCAGCAGAGCCACAAATTGGGCAAAATTTAGCGCAACGGCAGGATTAGGGGTGATTCACAAGGGCCACCTTCAGCAAGGAAGGTCTCTCATGGCTCCATACTTGCCTCAAAGCGGCGGTGTTGGTGCAGGCAGCCCTTACTCCGAAGGTGGGGCCCTCTATGCTCTTGGCCTTATCCATGCCAACCATGGTGAGGGGATCAAGCAGTTCCTCCGTGAGAGCCTTCGTAACACTACTGCTGAGGTAATGCTGTTCTTCTGCTGATTACGGTACCTTATGTTGGAGGTCACTATATACCATGTTATGAATTTGTATTTCATCCCCCCCCCCCCCCCCCCTCCCCATAAGCTGGTGGGCTTTGCATTATCTCAGACATGGCTCTACATTCAGTTCTCCATTCAGTAAATGAACGAACTTTTGCCTCCATTTCTCGTTCCTCATCTCTAATGCATCATACTGCCTTCTCTTATCATCTTTTTGTCCATTACTTCCCACCCTTCAATTTCACTTTCTCTTCCCACTTCCTTGTTGCTTTTGTAAGAGAAGAGAAAGATGTGAAAATACTGGAGGCTGAGATGAAGAGAGTTGAACATATAAATGGGTTAGAAAATAAGATGGAGTTTACTTGATTTAGACAACATGAAGAAAATCAGCAGCTCCAGGGAAACAGTTAAATTATTCTGGACTAACCTCAAAATTTGTACAAAGTTTCTTTTTCTGTGGCAAGATTCAAGTGTGAGGGGTATTATCCACAGGAGTCCTAGAAGGTTGGGCTTGGTAAAGTATGGTAATTAACTGGGTTAATCTGCAAAGTCCTCACATAATGATTTTCAACCTGGTCGTCTTAACACTGCTCCTGTATCCAGCTAAATGGCAAATGATTTTTGGTTGGTAAAGCAATTATCAAAAAGTATTATTAAACTCTCTGCAATATGCCTTGCCTTCTTCAACCTTTTGGGTTGCTTTACATGTGTTGATATTCTGTTGCTATAACTTCTCTATTTTCATCTGCTTGAATATTTCAGCAATATTTATGTGCCTTCTTTTTCTTTGATGGTGCTTACAAAGATGCCATTCTATCATTACAAATTTTGTTCTCATTCTTCTGATGTTGTACCTTGGTCAATGTATACATGCAGGTAATCCAACACGGAGCATGCCTGGGCCTCGGGCTTGCAGCACTGGGGACTGCTGATGAGCAGATATATGATGACATAAAGAATGTGCTTTACGGTGACAGTGCTGTGGCTGGTGAGGCAGCTGGTATTGGTATGGGTTTACTCATGGCTGGTACTGGTAGTGAGAAGGCAAATGAGATGCTCTCTTATGCACATGATACCCAACATGAGAAGATCATCAGGTAAGTTTACATTTGTTATGTACATAGCCCTTATCTTTGGCCAATCATTTTCATTGTTTAAAGTTAATTGGCAGAGCCCAGTGCTGGACCCAAATCCAACTACAGTGCAGTGTAAAAGATGAATCCCCTTTTAATGTGGTGTTAACTTTTATGACCTAAGCTGCTTGGAAGGGTGTTTTACCATAATGCACTTTGGGTCAAGGGATGAATTTTCTTTGGAAGGTTGTTTTGCACTTGTGCTTCCACTGTACGGCTAATTGAACGCTGATGTATTGATCTCGTATTATCACATTCTATTGCTTTATGCCAGTTAAGGTGGCCAGAGAGGTGTTGAACAAAACACCCAGAGAACAAAAATCCAATAAGGATATCTTAGACTGGCTTGGTTTGTTTCAACAGTGCATGTTCCTGAAATCTTGTCTTATTGTAATATTTCTTCAGGGGGTTGTCCCTTGGTACTGCACTGACAGTTTATGGAAGGGAAGAAGATGCTGATACCTTGATAGAACAAATGACAAGGGACCAAGACCCTATACTAAGATATGGTGGCATGTACGCCTTGGGCTTGGCCTATAGAGGAACTGCTAATAACAAGGCCATTCACCAACTCCTTCATTTTGCTGTGTCTGATGTGAGTGATGATGTACGCAGGACAGCTGTCCTGGCACTTGGTTTTGTCCTCTACTCTGAGCCCGAGCAGGTCAGCGAAACCCTAATATTGTGTTCTGAACATTTATCTATCAATCATCTTAGTGCTTGATATTTGATAATACCCTATTTCCAGTTAATAGATGCAAGACCATCAAATATGTCGATGTAGACATTCAACCCCCCGATATTCAGATGTTAGAAACCCAAAGAAATAATCAAACACATGAATCAAAAACTGAAAATAGTGACGAACAGGAGTGTCCTGGTGTGGTATTAGTACAGTTGACAGGACATAATATACAGGTAAGAGTACAGCAGATAGTCTACTTCTGCCAGATACTGGACTTCCAGAGTAATAAGATCTAAATCAACTTATATTTGTTCTTCAACTAATTGGAGTTACCTATTGCGCAGACCCCCCGAATAGTGTCGCTTCTATCTGAGTCATACAACCCGCATGTGCGGTACGGTGCAGCTATGGCAGTAGGAATCTCTTGTGCTGGAACAGGATTGAGCGAAGCAATCTCTCTCCTTGAACCCCTCACATCAGATGTAGTTGATTTCGTTCGACAAGGTGCACTAATAGCTATGGCCATGGTGATGATTCAGACCAATGAAGCATGTGACTCCCGAGTAGGCGCATTTAGGTACTACTTTTTCCTTGTCCTTTTCATACTTTCTTGGAACTTCTATAGTGAATGATCTTATTAGCTAGCCTGGCCATTTACAACATTGGTTCCCTTAACCCAATATAGTCAAATAACAATGCTGGTGAAGATGATGGTTAATAGTGGTGAAAAGAATTCCCAAACAGGAATAAGAAACTTACAAGTGAACTAGAATAAACATACATTAACCACCGATAACACACGTTCCAGAATGTGAACCAAGCGTATTACTTAAAAGGTATATTATGGTGTACATACATCTTGTACTTGAGTTCAGAATACTTTAAATAATTTAGATCTCTGACCTTTTGTCCTTCCTCCCAGGCGTCAATTGGAGAAGATAATCCTGGACAAGCATGAGGACGCGATGAGCAAGATGGGGGCCATACTGGCCTCCGGGATCCTGGACGCAGGTGGCCGCAATGTTACAATCCGCCTCCTCTCAAAGAATAAACACGATCGCCTCACTGCGGTGATTGGTCTTGCAGTATTCAGCCAGTTCTGGTACTGGTATCCCCTCATCTACTTCCTTTCCCTCACCTTCTCACCCACCGCCTTCGTAGGCCTCAACTATGATCTCAAGGTCCCCAAGTTTGATTTCATGTCACATGCCAAGCCTTCACTGTTTGACTACCCCAAGGCCTCTACTCCCCAGGCGACAACAACTGCAGTGAGGCAACCAACTGCAATCTTGTCAACTTTCGCCAAGGCGAAGGCAAGGGCTGCAAAAAAGGAGGCTGAGAAGGAGAAGGCAGCATCTGGTGGTGGTTCAGCCGAGAAGGTTGCCTCGCCAAGCGAAGGGGCTGCAAAGACTGCTGAGAAGCCAGAGAAAGATAAAGAGAAGGAATCTGATGTCATGCAGGTAAGGTTTCATGACAAGTGTACATTGTTGGCAATTATAGTGCTTGTGTCCCTGTGAAAAATTGCTGTCCACCATCGAAAGGAAGCATCCGCCTTCTCTTTTTATTTCATACACAAAATTCAATATTCTGTATTCTCTTCAATTGCTTTGCCTTCTGTTGACTTATTTATGTTCGGAAGGCACTTATCACAGTTACTTATTTCCTAAACTGGCAGTTCCACGAGCAAAACCTGAAATATGCAACCCCCCCCCCCCCCCCCCCCCCCCCAAACACAACAAAAAGGAAATGGAAAACAAAATCAGATATGAATGTCGCCTTCTACTGGAATTCTGAAGTGCACAACTGCACTGCAGTACTGTAGACATAAATAAGAAGAGGGTACCGTTAAAAAATCACGAATGAAAATGAGATATTGGAGGCGTACTTCATTTAACAAGTAGGAATTGGTATTACAAAAATAAATCATAAATTTGAAAATAATTTTATGATGCTTCAGGTGGATAATCCAGCTGAGAAGAAGCCAGAGCCAGAGCCAACATTCCAGATCCTGATGAACCCTGCAAGAGTGGTTCCCTCACAAGAAAAGTACATCAAGTTCTTGGAGGGATGCCGATATGTACCGGTCAAGCTGGCACCATCAGGATTTGTTCTATTGAGAGACCTCCAACCTTCTGAACCGGAGGTTTTTACCCTCACTGATGCACCCGCTGCTGTTTCTTCAAACCCTAGTGCCACAGTCCCAACCAGTCAGTCACAGCAGGCCTCTTCACCCATGGCTGTAGAAGAGGAGCCACAACCACCCCAACCTTTTGAGTATTCACCATGAAGTTGCTTATCAAAGTTATTGTTCAGGTTGCAACCAATGAGACAGGTGGGTAGGGTGGTTGGAGATTTGAATGACCATTTATGATTGTTTATATTTCTGCTGCGGTGCTGGTGCTGTATCTCTACTCATTTTCTTGGTAAGACCAAATTTGTGTTGGTTTTTGACAACTTGTGGAATTGGTTGGTCATGTTGATTCAAAAGGTTCCTTATGTTTCCTTGTATGGTAGTTTCGAACTTAGACATGATAGTCATTAGTTGTCCCCACTAGAACATGTTTAGTTGGAAGTTATTTGCTTTGCAGTTGAAACGATGTATGTTTCTGATGTATTTCTTCTTTTTATCAGTCTCATGTTGTATCTTGAATCTCATTATGTTTTTTATTAACTGGGTGAGCATAAAAAGTACGCGATATTTGGTTCCTCTTGGTTCGGCCTGAAATGTTCTGTAATTGTGTTTTTTACACCAATGATGCTTGGGGAACAAGATATATTATTAAGGAGGAGGGTTCAAATGTCTCCATTTTTTTGTCTCTACCATGCTTTTATTTTTAAAAACTTTAATAACTCAAAATTTAAAAGTTAAAATAAAACCGTTGAATATGATCTATATTATTTTATTTATGTGTTTATAAAAAGTTATCACATTTTGATTTTGTTTTTATGTGAATTAATAAGTTGAAAAATCAACGTCTAGAAATTATACACATTAGTACGATTTTTATAAGCTCACAACTAAAATAAAATTGAAATGTCATAATTTTTTACATGTGCATAGATAAAATGATGTAGATCATATTCAACGGTTTTATTTTAACTTTTAAGTTTTAAATTTTAAATTATTAAAGTTTTTAAAAATAGAGGCATGGTGAAGGCATTTGAACCCTCATTATTAAGATATAAGAAATCTGCCTCTAGAAATGAAACAATTTTTAGAGCTCCGGCTGCTCATAGACTTTCCCTCTAAAAGAAATGAAAGCAGAAAAGGCTTCCATCAAATAAGAAAAAAAAAACGTTGAGCTTCAGCCTGAGAACATGGAGTTGCGAAAAAGAGAAACCAACTTTGCCTTTGGATTGGAAAGGTCAATTTTTATCAAAAAATAATCTGTAAAATAAGTTATCGAAGTTAATTTCTCACTCGATTATGTTTTTGATAGATTCCGAAAGAAATCAATAGTAACTTGTGAAGTAATAAAATATTAAAGTTGGATTATAGTCTGAGATCCATTCATAATTTCTAAATCAAATTCGCAAAACCTCTTGGTGAGCTTAAACTCAACGATAGGGTTACCAACTAAATTTGGGAAGAATTATTTTTTTGGAGGGTTTCAATGCCTCCTTTTTTTTTTCTCAATTATACCTCTATTTTTTTAATTTTAATGACTTAAATTTTAAAATTAAATGTTAAAATAAAATCATTAGATATAATCTATATCATTTTCTTTGTACGTACAAGATATTACGACATTTTAATTTTGTTTTGATTGGTATCAAAAGCTTATAAAAAATACACTAATGTGGATAATTTATGAACGTTGATTTTTTAACTTGTTGATTCATATAAAATAAAATCTCAACAATAATAATTTATTATGTGCACATAGAGAAAATAATGTAAGTCGAATCTATGACTCTTTATTTTGATATATAAATTTTAGAATTTTTATTGTTAGAAGATTAAAAAATAGATACATAATGGAGAAATAAAATGAAGGTATTTGAACCTTTCTCTATTTATTATTTGGGAAAATAACCTCACTAACTTCTCCAGACCTTGTGTATCCACACATTGTGCATAAAACGCGGGATATGGATTCAAGAGGCGAGATCCATGAATTCGTATCCTCCAAGTTAACTTGTATTTTGAGTAAAAATCTGGACCGTTCGATTTAGATCCGCACTAATATTAAAGGGGCCCATGTGACGACAGCAAGTCCTAAACTCCACTCTGTGTATACAGGTTTCGTTTGGTTTAATGAAATATTGAACAATTTAAGAGGAAAATTTAGACAAAGAAGAGAAGATAAAAAAACATTTCATATGTTATCAAATGCTTCAAGAAAAAGATGACATGACATCTCTTCTTATAATACATTTATCACATAATAAATTACTTAGAAAAACTAAAATTTCAACTTAGAAACTAACACGACATAATAAACTTAGAAGTTCTAACCAACTCTTGAAAATTCTAACATAAAATAATATAGAAAATATACCTAGAAAATAGTAGCAATAAAGTTTCATAGAAAACACAACATAATTTAATATTACAATTAATCATAATAGGAAATGATGAACTATGGGATCCCTTCTTGGGACCCGTATCCTCTGCGAAGTTTTATAAAACTCCGCAGCTGCGGATCAAAACGAACTGACCAAATTAACTCTCAGCCACTTTGAGACTCGGGCTAACGGAGGGGGCAGTATTATTGGGCTTTGAGATTCGTGCCAAGTCAAAACTAACGGACCAGATTAAAAAAACCGCAGGTGCGGAGTTTTTAAACTCCGCAGAGGATAGCGTTCCCCCCTTCTTGGCTCTTGTGCACTGATCATAAAAGAAGATTGAAGAGTAACTAAACCGTACTGAGTCCAGGTCCGAGTCCGAGTCCGAGCTGCCCCGAGTCCAAGTCGGATTTTGATTTTTGTCACCACACGTTATAGGCGTGAGCAGGATTGGTCCGAATTCTGATTGCACGGTTCAAAAATTAACTCAAACGATACGTTAATGCAGAGGATGCAGATTCAGATCCACTTTGGTTTCATGGATAAGCCATAAATTCCCTAAATGCTTCTTTATACTGTCACCACTGAGAGATAGGCTGCTTTTTCATAGCACAGCTAGTGGACTACCAGGCACAACTTGAATCAGCAAACAGAACATGCCTCTTGACATCACCAAAATCCAGCTTTCCTTTGGATTGGTGAGGGTGCAGTCCTCTGCAGTCAGCAAATTAGTTCATGCAAATGCTATCCTTGTTGCATATACATTAGGCCTCTTAACAATAATTTCAATCTGGTTTTGCTGATGTGTACACAGGTATAAAGGTGAAAGAACAGATAGCTAAGGAGCCAGGACTAAATCCAAATGACGAATAAACTCACTCTGCCTGACATGCTTTTCATATTAACTTATTGCCCCTTTTTCCTCGAGTCCATTTTGGTCATAGGAGTGTGCAGAATTGGGTCAAATGCGGTAATGGAACCCGCCTTGGGTAATTCAAAATTTGTTATTCCCGAGAACTATCCAACCTATCAGATACTCCGAGAGAAGGTTGGCACTCACAATGTGTGAGCATGTTAGTAGAGCAACCACAAATATAGAACCAACTTCTTAGGCAGCCATGTTGTATTGAGCTCTTGCATCCCATAATCTCAAGGATGGATCTGCTCCTAAGCCTCCCAACTCCACATCAATTCAAGACAGCGTTGTATCTTGGCAGGGGCGAGGCTAGAAAATTTAGTTAGACGGGACTGAAACTTAAAAATGTATAGTTATTAATTTATAGCTAGTGGAATTTGAAGCCAAGACCTTTCAAGTACAAAATATAATCTTAATCATTATGAAGAGAGGCTTAACTATATAAAAATCTTAAGAAAATAAAAATTCAATTAAATTTCAACATACATGATTAAAAAATTTAAAATCATGGAGTGGCTTAGCACTAAGTGTAGATCCGCCCTTCTTTGACGATATTGATGCAGCGGGGTTATTTTGATTTTTGTTTTTATAACAGAAAGGTATTATTCTTGACCCCAAAGATAACATATTCTACTTATTTAGTTTTTTCTAACAAATTTCTCTCTTTTCATCACCACAAGTCAACAGTTTCACAAGTGTGGCCTGAATCGAAGGTGCAAGAGTATCCGTCAACTAAATTATCAGTTCAAACAACACAAAAGCTAAAATAAAATTTCAAAATATGCATTTGATCAAACTAAACCCCAATATGATGTTTGACATAATTTAATCAGTCACATCTCCAGATTAGCAAAATGCTCTTCAAGTAATTTCAGCTTCTGTGTATTTTCCTTGTTCATGATTGAAAGCTTCTCAAGTGACGGTTTTAAAAGAGAGGCCTGTGCCTCCGATGCAGGGGTCCTACCCCTCGGTGCTGTTCTTCTCGGAGTAACTGAAGAAGCATGACTACCATTGTACCGCTTCATCCTTGCACTGAGTGCCTCTATGGCTGAGTGCAATGCATCCAACTCCACTCCCACAAATCTATCTGCATTAGTTCAAAGATATCAAAATTTCAAAAATAGCATCTACAAAATTTTAGCATTTCAGAAAATTGTTGAAATATCATCCACACACCACTTTCCCTATTTTATTTAAAAGGTAGACAAACCATCCCGCTATTCTGGCAGCCTAGAATATTGGAGGGATAATCTGAAAAAATGGGGAAATAAAGGGCAGAACGATTTGCTCTTGGCTAGTGTTATGATACTTTCTGCAAGTCTCAAGGGTTTTGGTGCAGAACTCGTGAAATTATTCCTATGAAGAAGTTCCAAATTTCAAGAAATGGACTTTCAAGGACGAGATCGCCAACAATACGATAGGGACAAATGTAAATTTTTTCTTGGTGTGCTACAATATCTGCATACACATGTTCCCTGGTAATAAATGGTAGTCTAGTACATACCAAGCTGTGCCCTGAAATCTTTCTCGGCTTTAGACAACGGCTTCTTGTTTGCCAAAGGCAAACTTTTTAGTTTATTCAAACGTCTCTCCAACTCAGTATGAGATCCGCAAGCACGGTCTATTATCTCGTGTATACTCTCTTCTTTAGTTTCAACATTTTCAAGTAACATCTTCACGGCATTTATTTTTTTGTTTTGTTCTTCCATCAAAGATTTCAGGTGCCCCATGCGCTGCTTCAGCTCAATAGATACCTAATAAACTGTTATCAGTTACTAATTGAGAGTTAATTATAACCAAAATGATCTAGGAAAGTTGCACAACTGAGAATTCAGAGCAGCAAGATTGAAACACTGACATCAATTGAGAGAAACTTCATAGGGTCATGCTATTATTATATAATTGATGTTTAGCTAAGGCATAATTAACTAAAGTTCTGAGTCATTGGAAAATTTTAAATAATTGAGGTGAAATCACGTTAAGTTCCCATTAAACTTGGGATTAGTGGAATGCACTCCCACCTTCAATTGACCTAACTTTGACTTTCTTGCTTATTCTCTCTATGGACCTTCACTGCACAATGAAGATTTATAAGGGGATAAATTGGGCTTGTACTTGAATGAAGCAGACATGCACGAGTGAGGGCAAACCTAATCAAAATTCAATCAAATCCAGGCTTCAATTACAAACCGAGACTTGATAGGATTAAAAAGAAGTCACAAAACAATCAGTACCTTATGCGCATACTCCACATAATTCTCTCGAAAAATCTTCATATAATGATGAAGTGTCGACCGACCTTCAATTGATTCAGGATCCATCGTTTTCAAACTCCCGGATGAATTCAAAACTATTGCCTTTGGCCCTGCCAGCAAATCTTTACTCACATTTGTCATAACTCTACTTGATGCATCTATGCTTCCCGCTTCACCAGTTTCCCCCAAATCGACTATCACAGTCTCTTTCCACACCTTCATCTCAATCACAATGCATTCATAATTTTGTGTAACTCCAATTATATGTGAATCACCAAATGAATCTGCTATGGCAGCAAACCCGTTAAGCCCCTTATTGTTCCCTATGTTAAATACAGGCTGAACAGAAGGTGGTTTTGCACTTGTAGGTCCAACATCCACATCAGAGAAAGGGAGGAAATTAAGTGTGACCGCATCTGCACCCCCAGAGTGGACACAGTAGAACCTCTCTGCTACGACTGGGTCAGAAAATAGAGATAAAGACGGACCCTGCTGCTTTTGAGATGGGTCGGATAATGCCAAATCAACGACTGCTAACTCAAGCAAGGGGGGAGTCTGGCTGGAATCACCAGTGTTATGTGGGAGTGACTCACAAATCATGGCAACACCTTTTACTTGGTAATTTGAGTCAAGGCTGAAGTGAGGCCCGGCATCAGTGGCCCATTGTGGGTGAATTTCATCAGCTAAAGCCTGTATATAGAGAAGGCCAGTATTAAAGGCAGCTACAAGGATTGAGTCTTTCCCAGCTGAGGTGTACAGGAAGCTGACAGCTCGGCCTTTTAGAATGTCGGTCTCTTGGCCATGGGAAATTTTGCGAAGAGGACCCTGCAGGAGTTCAAGTTGTTTTGGTGAAAATAGGCAACACAAAGTAACATAATTGAAAAAGCAACAAGACATGCACCATCATAATCTGTGAAGAAAACCTCAAATTAACTTTAAATATATTAAGAAATATAGAAAAAGATGAAATGTCCTAGAAACATTCAAGGACGTAAATCATATCGACCATAACTGCAATAGTACAATCCAACCATGAGTTTTCACATTCGATCTATTCATATTTCGTTTTGTTCTATTTGAGGTTTGGTAATGTGAATGAGATTCTACAACAAGATGTCAGGAAAAAAAATCATTTACACTCTGTCCATAGAAAAAATCCTTTTAAAAAAAAAAGATAAGAGGAGAATAAAGCAACCTGTAACACGAGAGAAGCATCTAGAGAGGCATAAGCACAGGCCCTACACACTGACAAGCTGTGATGTTCTGACTCTGGTAGCATTTCTGGAAAGGTTTCTTCTAGCCAAGAGAGAGCCAAACGTGAAAATTTAGCTGCATTTGCAGCCTCCAATTCAAAGGATTTAACATCATCATATATTTCTTTTATATGCTTCTGATTGTACAGGCTATGAAGAAAAGGAAAAACAACATGGAAGTGTAAACCATTAGTTTAAACGAACACTGGAAGATATCATATATAATTTTTATTTGTAATCCTTTGAAATATACCTTCCAAATGGAACAACTGGGCAGAGAATATAGATTGAACCATCGCTAAACAAGAAAAATATCTGAAAAATAATATCAAGGACATATCCATTAGAAAAATCAAAAGGAATTACAGTCGAGCATTTTGGTTCTGGTTCAAGCTTTATACCTTGTAAACATTTCACAGTTTTACTCAATACCACTCAAATATGGTAGAAGACCCTTCTTACTTACTCTCTAAATCTTCACATTGGTACCCTATTACCCAATGTACAACACATACTGTGCGGTACCAACTGGCATAGGCCAAGATCCACACTGCATCTAATTGGTCAAGTGAGAAGCTTTAGGTATGTTCCTAAAAATTCAACCACCATACAAGCCTAAAAGAAAGGACAAAGGGATGAGACAGCAAATATGGTTTTCAATCAGTACATATCGGTATCTTACTATCTTATGATAACTACATGAAAATAAAATTAGATACTTACAGAGAAAGTGTCCCACAAATGATGAGCTCCATGTGAGAATGCAACCGGGCATAACGAGACAGCACTTTGGCCTCTGCCGGATGGCTCCAGCTGGAGGTAAAATTCCTGCTCGGGTTTCTCCAAATCAGATGACAGATCAAACAGTCTACAAAAGGAAGGCGTGATAAGATAAAAATGCAAACAATTTATGTAAATCTTTTAGCTCTGAGAGAAAAGAACTTCATTAAAAGAAAGCGAGATGAAAATGATTTAATCAAAATGGAGAAAGGCTCAGTTGTTTATAATAGTAACAAAGCACTATAGATTACTGCACTGGCTAGTATGATCAACTATGTAATCCATTTGTAAGGTTCAATACTCCACTATAACATACTATGGCAGCAATTTATAGTGTGCTAATGTACTTAGCATGGTTGCTCTAGTACACAGATAACACCTTCGAAACTACTTTTCGTTGTTTCAAAAGTGTTTTTAGAAGGGTATATGGCAACCAATTTCCAATACATTTGAAATTTTAGGATGGGCACCTGAAAACAGCATCTGAAGTCAAAAGACAAATATGGGCTCCGCTGAAGGGGTGCCAAGAAGCTTGGAGCACTCTTATTCCCTTATCCTGACCTGACAAAATTTGAGTTGCAACTGGTACAGCCCTGTTTGCACACTTTGCATTAGAATCCTTAAAAAGTGAGAAAATTTGAAAACCCAATGACACTGAAATTGAAATTAGATTTTCACTGGAGAAAAAAAAAATACACACACATGCAACTTATGTGAAACACCTATACTGCTCATCAAATATATGATCAGAAGACTGACCTGCAAATTACCGTTTCGCCATTTGTTGTGGTCTTGTCAAAAATGTTGATCAGGGTTAGCTTGTCCGACCCAGCAATAAAAAGAGATGAACCGTCTATATTTAGTGAGATCTGACACACCTCATGTGTTATTTGAATACTTGGGATCAGAGTCTACAAATCAAAATTTCAAGACAAGTAAAAAGAAGGGCAATTTTCAGATGTAACAAGAACAAATTTGGATACCAATGTATATTTTGGTACAACTGTAGAACAATTATTACCAGATGGAACCAAGCAGATTTGGTGAGTGATAATTACTTTGTATTTCTTCTGCTGCCTAGTCTGTTATTGTTATTTATTTGGGGTTTACAACTGAATTAGTATAAAACTTTTGCAAAGACAAGCTAGGATATTACAGGCATATAATTGACAATGACGTGTGTTAAATAAGAGAGTAAAAAATTAAAAGAAAACACCAAGAAGAGAGGAAAAAAAAGCATGAGGCCTGCTAGAAATTTTGTCCCGGACTCACTCACCAAACCCATTAAGCAATGTCACTCCTTCAACCATGTACCAAGTTTAAACTTGCAGAGGTTAGCACTTATATAAATTGTACTGGGTTCACAAGTGGAACAAGAGGTTAGTGGGGAGCCTGGCAAGCAGAATCATTCTTCAAAAAACATAAAACGCACAACAGACGCACAATGGGAAACCGCTTTCTCCCATGAAATAAATGAATGAGAAATCACAGACCTCAGATGGCACGGCTGCCTCGACTGACACCTGATTCAACGTCTCAGAACCATCGTCAGAATCTTGTAACCGTACGGACAGTCTGTGGATCCCTCGTATGGCTGGGTCCCAAAGGTAAAACCGGGACCTCACCGCGTCCCATGCGACAAGACTGCCGCCGCTTCGCGGCTTGAAATCAGAGCTCGGCTGGGAGTTTCTGACGGAGGCAAAGACCGGGTGACTGGCGAGTGGAACCCACTCAATAAAGGATCTCTTGCTGGGTTTGGAATTAGCAGAATTGGCGAGGGGGAATGGTGAAGAAAGAGAAAAGGAGGTTGTAGGGGACGGAAGCGGCGGAGAGAGGGGAGGAGAAGGAGGCGGAGATGGTGGCGCAGAAATTCGTGTCATTTTGGGATTTTGGAGAGGTTTTGGGTCGAACGGAGAAGGACGGGTGCTAGAAATTAGAAATCTGTGAGTGGGGAGTGGGGACTGTTGTTCACTTGTTTGCAGTATCGTTTTTTTTTTTTTGTTTTTCTCTATTTTCAGGCAGTATTGGGTTGGAATTCAGATCCTCCCTCCCCGGTACCGTAAGAACAAGTATCCTCTCCGTTACGGTAAAAGATTCCTTCACTTTACGGTTTGAGATTAACTCTCAGCCACTTTCAGATTCGGGCTAGCGCAGGGCAGTATTATTGGGCTTTGAGATTCGTGCCAAGTTAAAATGAACGGTCTAGATCCAATAATTATAAAAGATTCTCTATTATGGTACCGGGGAGGATGTGAATTCGGTACCGTAATGGAGAATCTTTTACAATTACTGAATCTGGACCGTTCTTTTTAACTTGGCACGAACCTTAAAGCCTAATAATACTGCCCCGTGCTAGCCTGAATCTCAAACCGTAAAGTGAAGGAAATCTTTTACAATATTGAAGAGGGGTGAGAATTACAGAGTAGTATAGTCAATTCAAATTTCTGTTTTATAGTCACTTCAAATTTCCTCAAAATTTTCTGTTTTATTGAAAAGAATGGTTTCAAAATTCCAACTAAAAAATAAATACATTTTTATAATCTACAGATGGTTTGACGACATGAGTGAAAGCGGAGCGGATAGTCGTAAAACCATATCCATATCTCTTTTTTTATTTTCCGGATACGGATATGAATACGGATCACGGATAGAATCGGATCGAATATTTTTTAAAATAATATTAAAAAAAACCAAAGGTCATAATATTTATCTAATTTGAATAGTGAACTGTAACATTTCGCAAAATACATATATGGAATTAATAATTGAAAATAATATACGAAATGCCTGGATATGTTTTTAGTAATATAAATCACATTTTAGTGTGAAATATCATTTTTAAGCATAACATGATAATTAAGTTACTTTGTCGAAATATATGTTGTTAATTTGAAATTCTAAAATGTTTGAATCCTCGAAAGTCAGACAAATTAATAGGACAATAGAAGATTGAACACCTAGAAATAATTATAACCTTCTTTTTAGTATTTGGACTAATTTGCAAAGCTTGGAAATATAAAGGTTAAATATAGAAAATGGCAACTTAAAATAAAGAAAAAAAATGACCAAATGGCCAATGCCACGCCGCGTGTGCCTAGTGAAACACCAGCTACTTAAATCTTCCTTAGTTAAGGAGATTTCTTCTCTCTTCCGAAAGGAAGAAAATTTAGAATAATAAAAACCAATGTTTTAAATAGCGTTTATAGCGTCATAGCGGGAAGGCTACAAAAAAAGCTATAGCGAATAGCATAGCTATAGCGGAGGCTATTCCAAATAGCGTTTTTTTTTTTCAAAAATTATATTATATATTTGTACTATATATTAACATTATCTAAAGTTTCATAGAACAATAAATAACACTAAATTAATTAAGAAATTATAATATTCATATTGAACTAGTACAAAAGTCCATGGTTCAAAATATCCATAATAATATCATAAACTATCGATCTTTTTCTATACAAAATATCTTAAGTATCATGATTCATTCTATTTTTTTTTTCTATACAAAATAAATTTTATGGATATTTATTTAAGCACATATAAATTGTCTAAAAAAAGCCCAATATGCATAGTGCACAAATAGCGCGCTACACGCTATGCGCTATAGCGGACCGCTATTAACGCTATAGCGGCCGTAGCGCAATTAGCGTATTTTCATGCCATAGCTTAGCGTTTAGGGTCCAAAAACGCTATAGCGGCGCTATAGCGCCGCTATTCAGAACACTGATAAAAACCAACTATATTCAGAAAAGAAAGAGAAAGAAAAGAAGAAAAGAAATGAATGAAATGAAAACGAGAAAAGAAAACAACGGAGGGGTTTTCCTGTATCTCTTTCCCTCTCGCTGACTGATGCGATTGAATCGATAGTTGTCTGTGCTCTTTCTCTTCCTCAGCTGTGGTACGACCATGGTATACGTCTCTTTTTTCCTTCTCTGTTTGCTATCTTGATCTGATTAAGGCTTGGTAACCTTGAGAATGGAGTAAGCAAGCCATGTCGTGTTGTAAACCCAGTTGAGCTTGTTGATTGATTGAAAATCATCTTCTTTTTACTATATTTTTCTTAGCGGGTTGAACCTGTTAGCCATGGTTGGCTTATTCTGCTACTGGTTACCTTTGTGGTACTATACCGAGTCAGTATTGAATACCTCTGACCCGTCAAATTCTGGTATTGGTGGGTACCAACTTAGTTGCATTTGCTTGTATGCTATTATGATAGTTTAAGGGACTTGTTTACAATAAAAAGAATATATAAAAGGTAAAATTGCAAAATTCCTGTTGTTTGTAAATTGATCATGTCAGATGGACTTAAGTGAATTATATAAAATGTTTACTATGGCTGGCATTAGTATTTGAATTAATAGAAGAAATTAAGCACTTGATTAGGATTTTCTTTGTCACTTTGAATTTAGTATACATATCGGTAACCTTCTCTGTTTCTCTTGGTTGTGATTACCTTTGTCACTTGATTAGGATTTTGTTTATATAATCTTTGAGAAATTAAGCACGTAAGTGCTATCTTAATGTTAGTTCAATTAGAAAGACTTGCTTGAAAGCTAGAAATTGATTAAAACATGTTAAAAGTATACAAAGCTAAAATCTTGTTAGAAATCTTGTTTAATAACTAATAGTGTATGTTAATGGATTGCCCGAGGATTCTGTAGTTTTTCCTGTGTTCTCTAATCGGATATGGATCTGATAATTGTTTGTGGTGATTTGATATTCAAATTGGGTTGAGATTTGGACTCGACTGAAATAAATCAAGTGAAGTGAACATTTGGACATGTAAGTGTTAAAGAAGAAACAAAGTTATGAATAATGACCTTGGCTCAATTGGGTCCTGACTCGAATAAGAATTAAGGAAATGTAAAATTGGAATATGAACTTGGACTTTGATCTTGATTATTTGGATACTTGGACTGTTGGATTATTTGACTAGAACTTAATCTAGACTTTGAACTAAAACCAAATTGAAATAAAAGGATTAACAAAATGATTTAATAATTGATCAAAAGATGTCATTAGTTGAAATGGATACAGTTGGAGTGTCTTATGGAAACATCTAATTATATGTATAAGAATTTAACCGATATCACAGGGTACTGTATGACATCGAAACTAAACATAAATATTGATTACAATGTGTATATTTTTGTTAACGTAGGCATAATTATGAAAAAGACTAATGAGACAGAATGCTCAGGACAAACAAACTGATGGTGACCTTACCTATTGCGCTACGATATCAGGTGCGGGGTTATTAGATTAGTCTGAGATTCATGACTAGAAATTCAATCGTAATTCGCTGTGCATTTTGAATATTTGATTGACTGTATTGATTGAACTGTTGTATCATATGCATAGTCCAATACAATTGAAACTGAATTACAGGTAAGTTTGTTGACTGTCATATTGATATTGTTTATCGATTGGTTGCTTCTTATTGCAAATGATTAATTGAGACCACAGTGATTGAATTGATTGAATATTGAATATTGTAATCCTTGAACATCCATAGTGGAGAAAAAGAATTAATATATCGTAAAGTCTAGCTAGCTACTAGACTTTACTCTAGGACCCTTATGCATATGGTGAATGACCTTAACTGAACCCAGTACCGGTTGGGTATGGGATATTGAGTAAATATGTATTGTGACTGTAAGACCAGTGAACTGTGGTAACCGTCTTATCATTGATTTTCTTTCCGATAATGACGACATTGTGATATTGACTCTGTATTGTTTTCGTTAACAAATTGTCAAAATAGTTAGAACAGTATAAGTCCTAACACGACAGATACATGTTATGGTATATGTCAGTGTTATCAGACTAGAAATTGTAAAGTGAAGAAATCAAACGTTACCAGACTTTATGGTTTAAAAGATTTTGACCCAAACAATTTATTCTAATAAGATTATTAGAGTTCTGATTTATTTATGTAATTTTTGTTGTTCAATTGGATATTGCTATTGAAAATTTGCATTCGTCATTATGAAATGAACTGTTAATTTCTCGTGCAGAGATTTCATTCTGAATATGGATTTCCTTCGAATTCAATAATCTAAGTGGCAATTAGCACTGAGAAATATAAATTATTTCTCACTCGTTTTCCTTATTTCTCACTCGTTTTTCCTTGTAGAATTTACAGGTTTGTTAGACGAAGACATAGAAATGTTTTTTGAGTTATAATTGACAGCAGGGCCACCTAAATGTATGAGATTTGAGTTTATTATATCTGACAGGGTGCAGAGAATATATCTCTAGCATCATCCACTGTAAAAAATAATGGATGCTATTGGCAATGCATACAAAAGATCCGTGCCTTGCGTTATGTATATTGAATGGTTACGTATATTGAATGGTAAATAAAAGCGGTAGAATTGTTGCACCTTCGGATCGGAGTGTGACAATAACAATATTTTTTCATAATATATATTAAAATATATGATATATATATACTATTCGGATACGGATAATTGAAACGTAAAACCATATCAATATCCATATCCATACGGATATTCGGATATCGAATATCCACATCTAATTTTTCGAATACGAATTGGATATTATCTGTACTATTTTCACCTCTATTTGGAGGTCATGGGGTGAAATTTTGAGCAGACTTTTTATATTTCTGGAGGATATTTAACGAAATACAATGAACGCAGGTAATGGATTTAAAAAAAAAAAGTTAATTGGACCCAATTAGACTATATTAAGTAAGAATTTTTCTTAATTCCATCTATTCGTAAATTCACCCAACTATATAATATTTTACATATAATTTTATGGGTCATTGTCATCAACGACCGAGATGACGTCACCCGAGGAGCATCAGCAACGATAGCATGTGCTACCCTTTATCAGTGACCGATTGTGGTCGTAGAGGGACATCAGCGTCCGGCACCCTACTATCAGAGACCGATTTACCCGGTCGCTGATGCCCAGTTATGTTGTAGTGACTCTCTTGATACAGTTATGTTATCTTAGTTTATATTTAAACCACTACGATATAACAAAATTAAACAAAATAAATAGTCAACAAATAACTTTAAGATGATCAAGTATTAGCAAGTGGATAAGCTAAGATAAAAACTCTAGTGTAACTTATTAACAACTAGACAATGACATACCATTTATTCATAAGCTCAAGGGCATTCCACCAAAAAAAAAAATCATTACAAGTTGAAAAGCAAATAATAAGAAGAAAGGAGTTTCATAACAATAACTAAAGTTAAAAGTTCAACCACTATTTTCAAACTCTTGCAAAGCTTGATTCCCGACAACCGATATTACCGAAAGTTTTTAGGTACCATCTTAATATTTCAAAATCTTGTTTTTTTTTTTTTTTTGAAGATTGGGGTGAAGTGCCGCCAACTTTTGAATTTTGTTCTTTTTTATTAGCCGCCAACTTCAGATTTAATTGGTAAAATAATATTTTTACATAATAGTGTGTCCACCAAAATTGTTTGAAGAGAAGGATTTAAATGTCTCTATTTTTGGTGTCTTTATCATGCCTCCATTTTTAAAAACTTTAATAGCTCAAAATTTAAAACTTAAAAGTCAAAATAAAACTGTTAGATATGATCTAAATCATTTTATCTATACACGTGTATAAATATTATGATATTTCAATTTTGTTTTAGTTGTCATCAAGAGCTTATAAAAACGTACTAATGTGGATAATTTCTAGAGGAACAAAAAATAACATAAATTAAGAAATGTGATAATTTTTTATGAGGTTAAATTTTGAGTTATTAATATTTTAAAATAGAGGTACAAAAAATAGAAGCATTTGAACCCAAAAAATGGAATTCAGATTTGATTGGTAAAATAATATTTTTAATATAACAGTGGTCCCACAAAAATTGTTTGAATGGATTAAGAAATGTTCCCCGCAAAATGAAATTCAGAATCAGATTGGAAGTAATCTTTTATTCTATAATATTTGTGTTTCATTTTAAAAATTAATGGTAAGGATCATGCGCAGATTCAGTCTACACATGAGGTTCAAATCAGGACAGATATCCTCCCAGGTACCTGATTAAAGCAAATTGTAATGGCTGGTCCAGATTAATTATATTTGGACCAAACTCAATCCGGTGCTTATTGAAACTGTAGAAGGTCTGTTTTGAGATTTGTGCCATGTTAAATGAGCCGTCCGATCGTAATTTGCTTGAGTCAGGTAATCTGAGGTGATGTGAATTCTTCAAATCATGTGCAGATTAAAACTGCGTAAGTGTATGTTCTGAATGTCAAAGAAATTGATAATAAGATCAAAATTTTAAAATATTAAGATGATAACCGAAAATTCGGCCGATATTAATGATCATATAATCAATACAAAATTGTCTGACATAAAAATAAACTCATGTAAAAGTTTAGAATTTGAAATACAATATACAATTGGTAATTACCTCTAGTTCACAATCGCTAACACGTCTCTAGCAATATATAGATGATTTCAACATTGCCATTTGGAGTGGGGGTTGTCCAAACGGCTTTGGACAAAATCTCATCAAAAGCCGGATTTAAGCTGTACGATCTGCATCAAAATTCGTACATACATTTAGATTCAAGAAGTCATTTAAATGTATTAAGTTTTAAATATATTTGTACGAATCTCAATACAAATTAGACATTTAAACTTGACTTTGGATGAGGCTTTGTCCAAAACCCTTTGGACAAAACCCAATCCCATACAACCTCAATACCAAAAATTCATGTCATGAAAGAAACATATGACACGCTGTATGAATTTATTACTGTGAAAATATATAAAACTCGTCAGCTGCATGTGAATGATTTAATATATTTATTCGACTAATAGAAGATATCATACAAAATAAATATGATAGAAAATTAAATATGACGGATTGGACTAAGATAGATTTTTAGATTTAATTTATATTTAATAGATTAGATAAAGTCCTAATTTGTACCCATCCGACATCATAGTAAAAATGAAGATTAAATTGGATGCGTTATGGAAAATATTTAGCCGAAATTTTTTTAGTTGACACAAAAAAAAAATCAAATTAAATGAATACCATCCGTTTGGATAATTTTCAATACTACCACCCTCGCTAATCCAGTTCGCGCACCAAAATGGCAGGTGCGCGGACTGGGTTGGCGCACCCAGATAATGTAGTATCTCCTTCTTTGAATATTATAAAAATTTGGAGGTGGGGCCCTGCTACCTTCTCTCTCCTCTCTCTATTTGTTGGAAAATTATAAAACAATAAAGGTGGGGCTCATAAACTTATAAATTAATGTCATATTACCTTCTCTCTCCTCCTTTAAATCTTATTAAAATTTGGAGGCGGGCCCTATTACCTTCTCTCTCCTCTTTCTATTTGTTGAAAAATTATAAAACAATAAAGGTGGGGCCCATAATATAAATTAATGCGGCAGCAACATTTTGAATTGGTTTTGGCAAAACAACTGGTACGTCAACCCAATCCGCGCACCAACCTATTTGGTGCGCGAACTGGGTTAGCGAGGGTGGTAGAATTGAAAATCAGACTTCAGGGGTGGTACTCATTTAATTTGATTTTTGGAGAGTGTCGACTAAAAAATTTCAGAATATTCAGACACTACTATATTGAAATAATGCTATAATTATCATTACCGCTGAACTAAATCGGTTCATGAAAAAATAATTATCTAAATGAGATAACTGAATTATTAGTATTATAATAACCCCGAATTCGTGTGGAAGCAAAGAAACAATGTTGTCTTCAACAACAGGTTGCTCGATGCATTGTTGGTAGCAACACGTTGTGTAGAGGAGATGGAATTATGGCTCAGCTTTTGTTGAAAGTTTCAAGGATGACAGAAGAGGGAAGGCAGAGGGATGGCCGCCAGGAGTACTCTTCACTGGGGGCGAAGGAGACTAACTTGTTTTGTCCGTTTTCACAGATTGTGGCTGTATTAAAATGCTGTAAACTATTTTCTCCTTCGTAGCTACTACCAAGTTCTCAAAAAAATATATATATAATATCCCCGAATTCTTCGTATGTTCAATTGTTCATTCATGTGGTCAGAACCTTCTTCCTTGAGAGAATTAGGATGAGCCTCTTGCGTAGAGACGCTTCAGAGGCGATTCAGAGGCGATTCCTCTCGCCAAATCAATTTGGACCTCTCTCTGAGCTAGATCATGCCTTCCAGACTTTTTCTGGAGCTCTCACGTCAGCCATGGCGATGTTCCATGGGCCAGGACACAGCGTGCGGGTTGAGAGCAACTTCACGCGAGGCAGAACTCGGCGTAGAGACGATGATTCGAGTTTCGTTCCAGATCGCCTCAGTAGATCTCAGCTCGTTGGATTAAAGCTCGCTGAACTCAAGGCGGCTTCTTCTCCGTCTCGCCCTCTGTGCTTTCACTGTGAGCTCCAGGTCACATAGCCACTCAGTGCCGTAACGCCACCCTGTGCTTCGTGTGTAATCGATTCGGTCACAGATCGCCGGAATGTGGATCGCTGACCGCTCAACCAGCACCGCGAGCTCCGATACCGTACTACCAGGTATCGGTTAGGGGTTCAATTAAGGAGTTGGAGCTGGAGTTATTCGAGCTTAAGCAAGAATTGGCGAGGGTGAGACAGAGAAGAGCTGAAATGGAGCTCGCCTTGACAGGTATCACTAGTCAAATTCATCTAAGTGAGACTCAATTGACAGCGATTGTGGCTGCTATAGCAGCACGAAAAGGGGAATTGAGTTTTAAACCAGATAACCAGCCACAAGACGAATCTGATAACGGGTTTAGGATTGGGGAACTCACTAAGGGGAAAGAGACGGATTGGACAGCCGCTTTTGTGACTGATCCTAGCTGTAGTCAGAATTCAGAAACCGATGAGAATAGATCTCAAGCGATAGAGAATGAGCAACATGAAGCTGAGTCCATACAAGATGTGAAGGTGGTGAAAGCCATGGTAGGTGTCGATGTTGCCTCGGGGTTGTGTGAAGTTGATGTAGAGACATCTAATGCACGGTACAGTACCAGACAAGAGTCCAATAGGGGCGACACTGTACCAGTAAATCCAGTAAATGCTCGGTACAGTACCAGTAACCCTGTACCAGTCAACCCAGTGACAGAAACCTTCCAGGAAGTTGTTGTTAGTCAGCTCACTCGAACTAAAAAGATGAAAGGGCTGAACAAAGTGAACAAAGTGACTCTTAGTAGAGAAGCAAACAATGTCCAATTCAAACGAGTTGCAATGAAGGACACTGAAAGAGCAGAGAAGAAAAGGCACACTTCCAAGAAGATTGCAGGGCTGTGGCTGCCAGCCAACTGTGCTCGCTGGCACCTGGAGAAGAACTACCTCAGATGAATATGCGGGGCTGCAGCGTCTTCTGCAGTAGAGAAGTGAAGACACATACAAATTCTTTTTGATATAGATAGATATACCTTCAGCCTCTTCTTAGGCTTAGGATCAGCCATATATGTTTTTTGTTGTTTAGATTTGCTTCAGACTTTGCAGTGGTGGTGTTTTGTTTTTTGTTTTGAGGTGTTTCTTTACTATTCTTGCATGCAGTGCTACTGATTTTTGTAATTATCCAATTTGAAATGGGCTTAATGCCTCTTTTAAAAAAAAAAATTGTTCATTCATGTTTTCTCTCGTTCAAACCTTGAAGTGCTAAATATCTCTTCTAGTAAACCAATCAAAACGCTCCCCGTGTATTCCGAAATCGGTTGATCCCGGATCAATACAAAACCCGACAGTCAAACACAGAGAGTAAGACAGCGACAGGCAGCAGAGCTAAATAGTCATCTTTTTTTTTTTTTTTTATGTGAAAATAGTCACTTTTCTCCGCTTCTAGCAGCCGTCCTATTCGAATCCAACGGCTTGAACTCTACGCTTTCAATGGGCCGGGGCCCCCAAATGACGTCTGACCGAATCACGTTTTCTTTTCCTTTTACGCATCTAAAGTCCATAATAACGATTGAATACACCGGGGGATTATATGAAAGCCTCTTGCTACGAATGTCAGTGGGGCCTACCTTCTCGTGTTATAGACAAGTGGTTGGGCAAATTTGTGAACCACGTTTAAATACACACGCTGGTAAAGCGCGATGGAGGCGAATCCACCCACGACCGTAAACAAAAACAACTTGGGTTTTCATTCGAAGAAATTCGAGCGAAATTTTGGAGAAAAGGGTCCAGGTGCGTTTTGCTTTGAAGATCTCGATCTCAAGTGATCACGTTGTGATACAGAGAGCTGTATCAGTTTAATATAATTCATATCTATTTTCTATTCGTGCTTTTTTCTTCTTTCAAATGGTGTTGGTTTTGGGATTTGTATTCTGGGATTTGACTGGGTCGATGAATTTAGTATATTTTCTTTTTAAATAAGTAGCATTTGAATTTAGTATATTTTGGAAAATGGTCGCCATCGTTTGTCAAATTTTGGTAAAGCAAGCTTATTTGGGGCATTTCAGATCAGTTTTCTCCGTAAGCGTGCATATATTGGGAGATTGCAGAAACAATTTATTGGGAGATGGATTTTCGAGTCCAATTGAATTTAAGAAATTCCACTGGGCATGCTTTCCGAATTTTTTGTTATTGATGGAAATTATCGGCGCCACTGTTCTCATTTCATTTAGGATATATCTGGAAACAATTGTTTCCTCATTTTTACATTATTCTGCTAATTTTCATGCATAGTTTTTTTGCTTTTAGATTCTAGCAATTAGTCCAAAAACAGTACAGTAAAATTTAAAGTAGTTCAGACCCCCTGTAATTCAAGTTGTATCTTTGCAGGGTCAACATTCAGACCCATAACTGAAAATTGTCGCTCCCCATGTTTTAAAAAGGTCGACAATTTTTTAAGATGGATCCAATTGAATTTGAGGGCAACAATCGGATGTGGAGCGGGGGATTCTACTCGCAATTATTTGGCATTGGTGGAATTCTCCTTACAACTTTAATCCTGATATCGACGGGCTATTTCAATGCATTTGGGGCCCCGTTGCCCACATCTTATTGGCCACATTTGGGGCTGTTTTACAAAAACAAAGGGAAGAAGAAGAGGCCCGTGAGAGTGTATATGGATGGATGCTTTGATCTGATGCACTATGGCCATGCAAATGCACTGAGGCAAGCGAAATCAGCGGGCGATGAGTTGGTGGTTGGTGTTGTAAGTGATGAGCAGATTGTTGCCAATAAAGGACCTCCTGTATTATCCATGGAAGAAAGGTATTGATTTGGTGTTTGTATTTTTCTTTCTTATGGAACAGTCCCAAAAAAACATTAAAATTGAATTTTAACGCAGCGCCACCCCTCCCTCCCCATAAGATAAAATAAACCTATGTCAGATCTGATCTTATCTCATGATGTATTCAAAGAATAACTAAAATCTGAACTTATTCTTGCTTTAGCTTTGTTATGTATATGGAAGTAGGAAGGAGATATAGTTTGGATTCTTTTATAAGAAAACAGGAAGTATGGGAGATACACATGCTTGAGAGGGCTAAGCATTATACTTCTTGCATATACAGGAGTGTGCATATTATTTTGTTGTCTTGGTTGTATGTGGCATTTTGTGTTTTAGGAGAACTTTATCAATTCATCTCTTTTTTCTCTGTCCTCTGCATATGTGCTTTACTGAAATACTGTACATCTATGACTGCAATTTACTGATTATGCCTTGGCAAATCAAGAAAACATCTCATTTACCCTGCAGAAATGGGAAATATCCCACGTACTCCCTGCTCCATTCTTTCTAAAGTTTTTTGCACATTTCTAGAGCAAGAAAATGCGAGGAAGAAGTTGTACTATTAATTCTGCATTTTGTTGGATAAGTTAGACATTTGGCACGGTGTATGGAAAATATTTTTGTTCTTTCGAGGTGAATAATAGAATATTTTCCACTTTTGTAGTGGAATGTGATTTTTGAATTTTGCATTTTATTGAACTAATAATAAATTATTGTACCAGGTTGATCCTTGTCAAAGGATTAAAATGGGTTGATGAAGTAATACCAGATGCGCCATATGAAATAAGCGAGGATTTCATGAATAAGCTCTTCAACAAGTACAACATAGATTATATCATACATGGAGATGATCCATGCCTACTACCAGATGGTACTGATGCCTATGCATCGGCAAAGAAGGTTGGTCGGTACAAGCAGATCAAGCGTACTGAAGGGGTTTCAAGCACAGACATTGTTGGTAGGCCACTACAATGCTTTATCCTTTTTCTGGAGTAATACAATCCTTGTATTACTTATTTTTTGCAATTGTGATGTCAAACTACAGTATATGAAGAAAGGGGCTTAATTGGTTTTTATGATTCAAAGTATCTGGTCATGTCCTTTGGTTTTCAAAAATGACACTGTATATTTTTCACAAATAATTTAAGAACTCCAGAGAAATTATAATGAGATGTTCTGTTTCCACTTGGACAGTACATGTGTTCAAAGGAGTTGTTTAAATATGAAATGTTTATAACATTTTTCTGTCTATCCCACTTGTACAAATATTGACAAGCATATCCCTGTTTTTTAAAGAATGCAAACTATGCCTAATGTTAGAAAAACATGTTCAAAAGTGTTTGGTGAATGCATGCATTAATAGTAGGCCTCGAGGAACACATATACCTGAACACATGCATTCAAACAACACTTCTGAACGCAATATTGTTGTTGTTCTTTTGGAGTGGATACTGTTTTTATTATTAATAAAAAGTGGGATATACAGGAAAAGCAATTTGAAAATTATGGTTGCTTACTCCTTTTGTCTAACTTTAGCATGGTTAAACAGTTTGGTGTACTTTGCAAATTACAAAATCATCGGAATTTGAATATATTGGACTAATTGGTTCTTATATACAATACAGTAAATTATATTGTACTTTGGTAAAAGTTAGGAATTTTCATTTCTAACCAAATGTAACAAAATGATTTTTTTTACGTAGGCAGAATACTGTCTTCAATGAAAAAAGGAGACGGTAACAATAAAAATAATGAAGATAAGAATCATGCTGAGAACTCAGGTTCATTTAAAACAAACATGTCTGATTTCCTTCCAACATCTCACCGCATTATGCAATTCTCCAATGGAAAGGTAAAGCTAAACAAAGAAAAGAAAGTTTTGTTTCTCTTTTTCCTTTTTACCCCTGTAGTTTAATTTTCCGAATTGAAAGAAAGCAGTAATTTTTGCTACTTCAATTAGAGCTAGAGTACAAGATTTGTGCTAAATTAATCACAGTTTTAGATAAAATATGTATATTTATCATTTAAAATGTCATTTCTTCTATTGTTACTGCAGGGGCCATTACCAAATTCTCGTGTGGTGTACATTGATGGTGCTTTTGATCTTTTCCATGCTGGTCATGTTGAGGTATTATTTCTCATCTTCCTATTCGATGTTCTATACTCTCTTAGTATTTCTCTTTTTCTTTCTATTTTTATGTAGATTTTCTTTTTAGATATTAAGAAGCGCTAAAAAGCTGGGAGATTTTCTACTTGTTGGAGTTCACGATGACCAAGTTCTCAGGTACCTCAATCTATGCATCAACATCTCTATCAAACAAAATAAGAGGCATGCTTATACCTTGCTAAGACACTTAACTATGAATCATGTGTTATACTGAATGAAATAATTGTTTGATGTACATTTTTATTATTGTCTTTGGTTGATGTGCTTATATACCTTGTAAGACACTTAACTATGAATAATGTGTTATACTAAATGAAGTAATTGTTTGACGTACATTTTTTATTGTCTTTGGTTGACTTGCGGAATCTCTAACTAATCCAGTGAGAGAAGAGGTCGACGTACTATTTTGCACCTTCATGAGAGGAGTCTTAGTGTACTTGCATGCAGATATGTCGACGAGGTTATTATTGGTGCTCCTTGGGAGGTCTCTAAAGATATGGTATGAGAGAAGTTATATATATGAATACAAGCAGCATCCTTGTCACATTTTTGTCTTTTGATTTAATCTAGTTTATTGAACTATAACTCTCCAAACTGAATTTGTTTTTATTCATTTTCTTAACAGATTGCCACTTTTAACATTTCTGTAGTAGTGCATGGGACTGTATCAGAGAACAGCTCAGAAGTACATCTAATTTTCTAATCTCTCAGTTGTTTACTTAATTCTCTCTCTCTCTCTCTCTCTCTCTAAAGTGCAGATTTCTTGTAACAGGCACAAACTGATCCTTATGCCATACCTAAAAGCATGGGAATTTTTCAAACAATTAAGAGCCCGAGGAATACAACTACCCTGTCAGTTGCCAAAAGAATCATAGATAATCTGGAAGCATACAAGGTGCAGTGTTCTACTTTTTAAAAGATTCCCCACGTAATTTTGGAAAATTGCAAACAAGACCCCATGTTATGAGAAGTCACTAGAAAGCTCATCCATACCATTAATCAACCAAGTACTTAAAATGTTTGAACTTCACTTTTATGTTTAGTGTTTTTTTGCATAGATACATCATGTAGAGGATTATTAATGGGAAAGTATTCATGATAAGTGTCTACCAGGATTGAACTTGAGACCTTTGTCTCTGAAACAGTGTTTAACAACCAGTTTCTAAAGGGTGTAGCAGAATTTGAACCATCTAATTTCATTTACTATATGTCAACACATTAAGGAATTTAAAACAAACCCCTTTTTATCCTACCAGCGACGAAATTTGAAGAAGAAAGCAAGTGAAGATAGGTACTATTCAGAGAAGACATTTGTTGCCGATGATTGATCTCACATAAATGTGCTACTTTTTGGGGACTAGGACAAAAAGTGAGAAGAAGAAGAATGCTAACTTGAATTTTGTGATCCTGCTAAATACCACAAATTATTTGCGACACATCAACAGTTAATGACCGGAGATAGCTACACATTCCACTGGAATTTCGTTCAAGTTGTCTACTGAGGAAAGAGAATTTTTTATTTATTACCTGGAAGGAAAAAAGAAGGGTAGAATATATGATCTTACAGTATTCTGGATTACATCCGGAAACCTAAGTTTGTAGTGCTCGTGTCAATTAATTTCATTACAGTGTTCACTTGTTCTTCGTTCAAGTTTGCTTCAAACCATTGTTTAGTTGTCCCTCCGTATAAATCCAATGCTGGGATCAGTGTACAAAATACATGCTGGGACAATTGTATCAGTGAGGATTCATCTTCGGGAAAAAAGAAAGAAAGAAAGAGAGATACATTGATTGAGCTTAGAAAATATTAAACTAAAAACTAAGGTCAATTGTTGTAAATATAATTTTCTACATGCTTACCAAATACTCCTGCTGCTGAGAAAAGAAACAAAATTACGCAAATTCTATGTTCCATAAGAGATATAAAATAAAAAATTTCAAAATATGTCAAACACCCAACGAATCTGAGCAGAATTGCTAAAGACGATTATCACATTCACAATGTCAACCATTACATTTTTTTTTTACTAATCATCATTATAGGCCTATTTTCTCGTTATGCCCTGTATCCTTTGATTACCATCTTCTCGTCTTGAAAATAAAATCAGAAGAAACCTGTCAATGAGACGACAAAAAAAGGCTATGTAAAGTTCGAGGAAGGTAATATCAAATTTTCATTATCAACCAAATTTATAAAACCTAGAGTTTCATTATATCATACCTGACCATATATAAGCAGATCGTTTCTGAGGTACTTGTGGTAACATGCATTGATGCTGATTATATTCGCTTTTGTTTTCAACCTCCATAAATGATGCTGATGGTTCGTCTTCATCTTCGTCCATTAATTCCATTTCATGATTTATGTTGTAGTTGTGAGATGGTACTTTTTTGCTCTTTACAGAATATGTCAATTCATGTTTTGGGTTAAATAGAATGGCCACCGGTGAATCTTCCTCTTCTTCCAAGAATTGGGGGAAATTTGCATGCTATTGTAAAATTAACAATAAAGACAAAAAAAAGACGAATCATTTTTTGGAAAGAATTCATCGGTTCAATATCATACAACAAATTAAAACCCTCAATTCAATATATTTCATGAATGATGCATTTAATTTAGAAAACTTTAAATCAATTGAGTATAAAGTCAATCAGTAAAAAATATAATAAAAAAAATGAAAGCATTACATTATGCTTTAAACCATCATTTTGGACAGTTGACCTTCTACTAAATATGTTTAGAAGTCAACAAACTTTGGATGTAAGCATATCTTTTATGAAATAGTTGATTTGAAATGTTTTAATTCATTATTTAAAGTTGATCAATGAATTTTAAAGTTATGCTAACGAATCACCTTAATTAGCTTAAATTCATATTAGTTTCTCTTTCTCTATCTAATACATGATATGAAGTACATACATACACATATAATGCATGTGTTTGTAAAAAAAAATTCCATTGCATCGGCAATCAGGTCCTGATATAACTCTTCACAAAAAAAAAAACAAAAAAATCAAACAAACAAAAATTGGGTTGGGTCCTGGTATTATTTATCTCTGTTATGCCACTATGATTACAATATAAGAATTTATTAGGCACAAATGATGCCCAAAAGCTCAAATAAGTATATACCAAAGGATTTCACCGAACCAAAGGAAACGACAATGGTACTTCAGGAAACAACTAGTGTGAGGAGGCCATATTATGCAACGAATCTGTGAAAACTGAAAAGGTGAAAAGAGAGAAATGATCACCTCTAATTTGATCTTTTTAGGAAGGGAAGATAGAGAGAGGTCATGCACCACCTCCAATTCCTTTCTCTTCGTGGTGATCGATACAAGATAGTTTGCCACTTCCATCACAAAAAGAACGGAGCAAATTTCTGATTCCACAAATTAAAGTTTCTCAATCGCGTTGTAGGAACCTAGGAATCTCTGCAACTCTCTCTCTATATCTCTCTTTTTCTCTGTCTGTCTCTATATATAATATATCTGATGTTTATCAAAATGTATCTCTCTCCAAACAGAGTCAACTGGGAGAAAGGCCAAAGGGATAAGTTTCCCGGATGTTATGTTGAAATAGGATGTGCTTGTTTACATGTGTGACGCAAGTAGCCAAGTATGCAAAATACTAATATGTCTGATGTCTTATATTAGATATTAAGTATATTCAAATAAATATGACATATATTTCGCTGTTATGTTAGCTGATAGTATTCAATACATGATGAATATCAAATACAAAATATTATTCTGACAATGTCTTCATAGGATACATTTTTTTTTTTTCTATAGTCAATAGTCATAATTAATGTTTACAAAAATTACAAGTGCATTATACAATTTCTTACTTCGGTGTATATGTTATGACGTCAGACTTCATATATATTTTTAAAGTATTGTAGATAGTATTTTTGAAAATACAAATAATAATTATTTGATACTAACGAAACGACTCCAAAGGCTCTTTCTCCTAGCGACTTCGAAAGAGAAAATGAAGAGAAATCTCAAATTCTAAATCTACTTAGCAGCCGCCTCTCACTCCACATCTCTCATCTTAGAGTTTTCACCTCTAACACAACGATACCCTCTCCTCTCTCTCTCGTCTCTACCTTCTTGAATGAGGGAGCGGAGCCGAGAACGCGGTATTGTTGGAGCACGGAGATTAGAGTCGTCATCTTGATCGAAGCGCGACGGTGGTAGAAAGAGCGGATCCGGTCGTGGAGCGAGATGGGAATTAAGATATTAGAATGATTATGAGTGTATATAAGTAAAATTAGAAGAGTAGATCTAATAATTTAGAGTGTGATTAATAATAATGAGAGTAATTTTAAGTAATTTAGATGATTTTGGAAAAATAAAGAAGTAGATTTAGAAATTAGAGTCACTTGACTTGTTGTAAATGTTTTTTTATGAATTAAATTTTTAATAGGCATAAAAGCCACTAATTTATTATATAAAACTTAATTCACATAAGAAAAAGAACCAATAACTAAACATTATTTGGAAAAGCACAAGAAGGCCCCTAGATCTTACATTCACATAATATCGGAAGTTTTATCTAATAAATTAACGCCGATCTGACGTTTGGTTTATTTGACCAAGACAATATAATGAACCTGCATGTGATGTGTAGGGAAATTGTTCATCCAATTATTAAGGACTGCGAAATGCGACCTTGACTTCGATAGTCTACGACACGTTTTCATTAGCGGCCCAGTTGTAATACAGGGTCTGAATTTAATATTTTTAATGTAATTTTAGCCGAAATTTTTATTAATAGAAAATAAAATAAAAATATCGACATTGAAAAAAGTTTTTACTGGAATTCGAAATGTAGCAAAAACGTGATGGTCCATAACGTCCAGGGCACTGTAGCTGAACGTTATGGTTGATAACGTCCAGTTTATCTAATCGCTAATGATCTCTAATTAACAAAAAACACTGTAGCTGGACGTTATGGTCCAAAACATCCAGCTACAGTGTTTTCTTTTCTTTTCTTTTCTTTTTTTGCTTGCTTTAGTTTGCTATTTTTTTGAAAAAAAAAAAACCACTGTAGCTGGACGTTTTGGACCATAACGTCTAGCTACAGTATTTTTTGTTAATTAGAGATCATTAGCGATCAGATTAACTGAATGTTATGGTTTATAACGTCCAGCTACAGTACCCTTGACGTTATGGACCATCACGTTTTTGTTACATCTCGAATTCTAGCGAAAATGTTCTTCAATGTCGATATTTTTTTATTTTATTTTCTATTAATAAAAATTTCGGGCGTGTAATCCTACAATATATTTATTTATCTGTATCTAAAAAATTTAGAATCTTATTTTCAGATCCAAAGTTTAATCATTTTTTTTTCTTTTTTGTCTTGATTATTGAGTCCTCATAATTTTATGATATCTTAAGCTTGTTTTAATAATCTCAAGTCCATAAATCAACGTGTCTATTTAACTACAATAAATTGATTTTTAGTGCATTTATTTTTTATCCTCTTGATTTAGGATTAAATGAACTACAAAAGTTATAATATTTTATGGAGACATAGCTTTCGTGAAAAAGAACAAACTTAACTATTTAAATACGATATTAATTATAAAATTTTGAAATATAACTACAAAAATAATATTTTATTTTTTTATGACAAAAAATTGTGTGACGATTAATATTAGTATGTATATTGAATGACTGAAAATAAGTATGACCTTGTAGGCTAAATTCACATCCTCCCGGTACCGTAATAGGGAATCTTTTACAATTATTAGATATGGATCATTCTTTTTAACTTGACACGAATCTCAAAGCCCAATAATACTGCTCCTGTGTCCGAATCTCAAAGCGGCTGAGAGGCTGAGAGTTAATCTCAAACCGTAAAGTGAAGGGAATTTTTACGGTAATGGAGAGGATACTTGTTCTTGTAGGCTTAGGATAATTATCACTTTTGAGTTTTGATTCAAGAATCTAAATCTCTACCCTTGGATCAGGTCAAGAGAATTTTAGCCCAGAGTTCTATTGGGTCAGGATGCTTACAAGGCCTGGTAGCAATTGAGATGCCTTTTTAGCTAGCCTGAATGAAACTTGAAGTCCAAAACTTCACATCATAACACTACATGAAAATTGAAGAGGCCTTAGGTCTCTCCCACTTAGCTTTCCAAAAGGAAATTATTTTCAAAATCCGTCAGCGTACCTTATGAAATGAGATAGATTTTATTTGAATTTTAAGTTTTTGAGGTGATATATTTTAAAGTTGACATTCACAATTTGATTTCATGCATCCAGCTAGTACGATACAATGAGTATTGAAACATTTCAATCTATACAGCAGGGGTGGATCTAGGATTTTCGTCGGGGGGCAAAAAAATATCAAATCGGGTTTAAATCCATTAACCAATTTGGTACTCGATAAAAAACAATGCTTTAACTTATATTTTTCAATGCTTTGACTTGTAATTTATGATGCTCTGACTTATATAATTCCAATTACCAATCAAAATTCAATAGATTTATTTCAATTTTAACCCTAAATTTAACTCGAATTACAAATTAAACTTTCAGAGGAGGGCAAAAAAAATTTCAGGTGGGGTAAAGTCGGTCGGGACCTATAAATCTCCACTAAAACTCAAAATTCAGAGGGAATTGCCCCCCTGGAACACTCTAGGTCCGCCCTATATACAGCGATAGACACAATGTTAGCAAAACAGTAAATTCCACATTTTTTTTTGGAAGTAAATTACACATGTTGGTTCTCAACTTGTGGGATCTTTTCATTACTTGGGTTATATTTTGATCAGTGGTTATGTGTCATTGTTTGTATGAACTATTTTTGTTTCTAATGAAACAGGTTGGTTTAACCCACTTTTATAAAAAAAAAAAAAAATTACACATGTTGGTAACAAGTTACAATGCCATGAATTTTTCAGAATAAATATAATGATTCAGAATATTATTTTACCAAATTACAACCAAATTTCTCAAGTCTACCTTCTCAACCATAAAATTACAAAATCGGAAGGTTTGTGGCGCCGGCGGTAATTTGTTTCTCTTATGTTGTTATAACAGCAAAAATCATTCAAGGAAATATACAATTTTTGTTTCCATTTTGAGCCATAAATTTTATTTTCAGCGCAATTGCAAATCAAAAAGAAATTAAAAGCCTCTTGGAAATAGGGGAGAGGGAGATAGAGAGAGACACTGTGGAAGTTAAATCACGTGATTGACACGTCTTCAAGCTCGACTTTGAGAAGCAAATTTCCAATCTGTCGTGCAGTGCAGTGTCTAATGAGTCAACTTTTATTAAGAGTAAGACTCGTGCTGAGTTATCAAAGCACGCACCCAAATCCCTCCTTCCGTACAATTCGCATCTATTATTTGCCAATAAGATGCTGTTATACGTGTGAATTTTATATAAAATTTTAAGAGAATATAAACAAGATATCCATTGTATACTGATTTTGTACAGAATTATGTGACGAAATATCATTTTATAATGGTTATATGGCTGAAGTTGTATATGCTCTGGAGTTTCAGTGAACTGCTACAATTACAACAACAATGAAATTATGGCATGCAATCTGAGTCTTGAATTCAAATAGTGTGTATTAGATTACATTGTAATTTCGTTTAAAAAAACTTTCAGATCTGAATGATTGAAATGCAGTAATGATTATGGAGAAGTCGTAAAAAGCAAAAATATGTTTCCTTCAAACACATCAGAGCGCGCTTTCAAATATATGCTGGGACGGAGTGAATAAAATACGAGGTCTCAAAAAATATATTTTAAGTCATAAGGGGGCCTAGCCCCGATTGAGTCTCTTTTCCGGATTTTTTTTTAAAAACCATAATTAAAATAATCAATTTTAAATAAACATGATTGCGGCCAGATTTACAAAAATCATCAAAACCGAAATGCCAATTCGGTCCGAAGGATTTTTTTTCTCTGGACCGAAATGGCAATTCGGTCTGGCTGTTTTTTGCTGTTTTTTACCGGGTTGTAGAAAGAACGCCACAGCAAATCAAAAAAACAGGCCAGACCGAACTGGCAATTCGGTCCAGGTTTTTTTTTTTTTTTTTTTTTTTTAAGAGACGAGCAAAATAAAGAAATTAAAATTTGAATTTTTTTTAAAATTATTTGATAGATTACTTATTTTGACATATAATTAGCATATTCATACTAAAAGAAGAGCGATCAAGTTACAACAAATTTGAGTTACAACAACTATTTTTTTCATTTTCAAAGTCCAAATCGTCGATCCAAACCATTCAACATGATCTCCACAATAAAATGTGCTTGCAGATCGAATTTTACATTTTTATGAATTTTTTTACTATTTATTAAGTATTTTACAAAAAAATAGTCATATTCAGACCATTGAATTTTGTACCCATCTTAATAAATAGTAAAAAATTCAAAAAAAATGTAAAATTTGATCTGCAATCACATTTATTTAGATAATCATGTTGAACGGTTTGGATCGACGATTTGGACTTTGAAAATGAAAAAAATAGTTGTTGTAACTCAAATTTGTTGTAACTTGATCCCTCCTCATACTAAAATACGCTAGATTGATTGAAATTATGTTGAATAACACTATATTATGTTAAATTACGCTAAATTATGTCAAATTACGTTAAAATACGGTAATACGGTAAATTACATATGAATATGAATGATATCTTTACTGAAAAGGCGAAAAACGATGGCGAAACTCAAACGGTCATAAAACGGCGCTCGAGTGTCCGATTTCAGCAAATGACCACTTTTCGGAAAACTTGTGAAAATGCGCATGCGTCCGTGCCACTATGTTGAATTTTGAAATTCAGAATCGCCAAAAGACAAAGGGAAGAGCCTCAAAACTTGAGTTGAAGTTTCCGATCAAGATTTCATTTCTATTATTCAATCCAAGTAGCTCAGTAAATTAGTTACATAATGAACTTGTAGAATACCAATTTTTACTATTTTTGGAATTTTTTTACTATTTTGTATGATTCATGAAATATCGCACAGAATCGGTCTACTTTAGCGTAATTTACCGTATTCCAACATAATTAGCGAAGTTATTGTAATTTAGCATAATTTAGTGTAATTCAACATAATTTATCGTAATATAGTGTAATTCAACATAATTTCAAGTAATTTAGTGTGTTTTAGTATAAATATGTTAATTATAAATCAAAAGAAGCAATCTAATAAATAATTTAAACAAAAAATTTAAATTTTCAGTGTTAGATTTCTTTATTTTTGCTCTTCTTAATGTCACTAAAAAAAAAAAAAAAAAAAACCTGGACCGAATTGGCAATTCGGTCCAGGCTAAACAAAGCCTCCACACAAAAGGCAACACAAAAACTGTGAAATTGAGCTGGACCGAATTGCCAATTCGGTCCGGAGGAAAAAAAATGCGATCGGACCGAATTGCCAATTCGGTTTTGATGATTTTTGTAAATCTGACCGCAATCATGTTGTTTATTTAAAATTAATTATTTTAATTATGGTTTTTAAAAAAATCCCTCTTTTCCTCCGGAATTCGTATCATCTAAGGTAACAGAATATATCTGTTTGGATCTGGACCGTCCATCAGAATCAGCATGCATGATTATTAAATCCGGTTTGTGCATTCTACCAAGGGCCGGATTGGTCCGGATTCTGATCAGACGGCCGTGATCCAAATAGAAATATTTTGTTATATAGAGGATATGGATTCTTCTCTCCTCCCCTGCATAAATGAATTCCGGAATACATTGTATCTTAATTTCTGTTGGATTTTATTTCGTTGGTTTTTTTGGTAAGATATAGCGTATATTTTCAACAATTTGAAACTTTTTAAAGCAAAATCCTTTTAAAGAACTTTTTATGGTATAAATTTTGATGAAACACGAACAGGGGCGGAACATAGTGGTGAGGAAAGGGTGCTAAGCATCCCCTATAGTTTGCAAATTTGTAGTTTGGTCTATTAAATTTTGTAATTTTTATATGTATTAATATCTTTTAGCCCCTTCTATAAAATGAAATTACACTATATTTATTTCTTCAGCTCCCCAATCTCTATTTTCTAGTTCCGCCCCTGAACACGAATATTAATGAAATATCATCAAATCCATTATGCGCTCGAACTTTCCCAGTGTTTGAGAGAGAGTCTGAATTCGATAAGATATTGATGCGAAAGATCCACAACATACATCTACAACTTATATGTTATAAACTGCTCAAATATGTGGAAAACACCCAGTTCTTAATTAATTTAAAAAAAAGTCCAAAAAATAGAATCCGAAACATCAGCTTAGCTTTTTTCTCTCAACAAGAAGCATCAATTTTGTGCGAAAAATTAACTTTGCAAAATAATTGGAATCTTACACGAAAACAAAATCCAATTATAACCGAGGGGTCTGCCTCTACGTAGTACACTTGAACAAACTGAATAGAAGAAAGATCCTTTGCCTAGTATCCTCAGCCAAAAAAATAATGAAAAGATAACCGTAGACAACTACAATTTGAACTAAAATTATCAAAGCATAAACACAGGGGGGAGATACAAATCAATCATCCCTCACCAATTTAACCTTTTGTTACGCCTTTCCTTGTTCCACTTCTCTCTCTCTCTCTCTATCATCTACACATTGCATTTGGGGAGTATTGTGGGTACCCAAAATCAGCCTCCGTGGAGCAATAATAATAGCCATCTTTGTTATTCTCCACCATCTTAAGTATCCCCTCAAAAACTCCAACCTCGCATGGAATTCTCAACACCCCCTCTTGTTGAAACCCAAACTCCTCTTCTGCATCTCTAAGCAAAGATACGAACGCACTGTGCCCCAGGTACTCAGTTGGTATCACGAACCTTTGCATTTCTTCCCCAACACATACTGCCAGGTGTCCCTTTGGTACATCGCCCGTCATTGCCGACGTGTCGTTGAACGACAATGTGCGCTTGATGAACTTGATTCCCTTGGATGAAGAAGTGTTGTTGCAATTGTTGTTAGTACTGGCCGTGCCATTTTTAGACACGGAGAGCTTCTTCCATTTCTTGAGCATTTGTTGGAGTCTGACGATTTCTGTGATTTTGTTGGACTTTTTTGAATCCATTATGGATTTGAGAGAAAAAGGAGGCACAAAAAGGTGAGTCTCGAAGAATTGGATTTGATTGAAGGGTTTGAAGGATGATGGATTGTAGGGTTGGGATATTGGGCGATTTAAAGGGCTTTGGTTTGAATTATTTAATGCCTTATTTTTTTACCATTTTTATTTGTTTAATCGGATTTGATTGAGTTTGGTTGTGTTAATTAATTGTGAGTAGATTTTAAAATTGAAAGGTTGGTCCTTTGGGTTAGTGGTATAACCGTCTATGGAATCTTACTGACTGATAGGTCGTGACTTATTAAAATATGTTCTAGATTTAATAGTTGAACTTTTATAAGTAGAAACTGGTTTTGGTACATCTCAAAAACTTCTATTAATATACCCTTTGAATTTCGATTTTCTATTATTCACTAGGTTCGCATTTGCTGTCATAGATGTACATAATGGCAATCAGCTGCATTATTTGTGTTTATTGGGTTCTTTTATTTTTAATGGAACTGCATGCATCTGCACAATCGCAGTTGTTTGTCATAGTACATTATGATTGGCATTGATCGCAGATGTGATCCGCAAGATATAAATTTACATTTTCTAAGATATCTCAAAAAATTTAAGTTGATTTTTGAAAAATCTAAACCGTTCAAATTCTCATAACACGAATCTCAAAGCAGTACATTTTCGATTAATACTGTCATGTGCGTGTATTACAAATAAGCTCGCAATTGAATATGATCTGATTTTAAGATGTCGATTCTGCTCACAATTGGAATCCAGATGTGAGGATCTCTTATGGATATTAAAAAGTTTAGTGATTTAACTCCGACGTTTACTCAAAAATATATATATACTCCACCCATTTGAATCTGATTTGGACCGTTGGATTTTGATTGGATTGATCTAAAACCTTCCAGAAGAGCGGAAATGAATAAAATCCATTAAGAAATTATAATCTGATTATTGTTTGTACATAGGCATGTGATATCTATAGTTTATTCAGGTGTGTGAACCACATTGTGGGTCCCACGTCACTTTGCAATTTAAAGTTCTTAGATTTACCCTGCATTTTTTTGCTAAATAGATTAGGGTTTTTCATGTGACTTCTTAAAACAGAGAGCTGCTTGGGTCCGATGCCCATCAAACTCAAATTTGGATCCGATGAGTTTCGTGACCGTCCGATCCACTTTAAGATTCGTGCGCATAAATTTTAAAGCATACGCGAAAGTTGCGGGTGCGAATCTTAAAGTAGATCGGACGGTCATCAAACCCATCGAACTCACCTTGAGTCCGATAGGCATCGGACCCAAATTGACCTCCTTAAAATATGGCTCGAACTATTAACCCTCATTTGACTAATTAATGTTGTCATAGCCATGTGGCTTACACCTGCAATCTCTTCTTGGTGAACTACATCTCATGTTTGGATTCTACTTGCATTAATTAAAGTGAAAAGGTACTGTATATAATTTTTACCAAAGATCATCATGAAAGAGGTGAAGATTGCATGTACTGTTAAATTTTCTATCATTAATTACCAGAATACCAAGTTAATAGTCAACTAGTCATGACTCATGAGGCACCAATGTTTAGGTGCATATGTTTATGTTGCATGTCAACGAATCATTAAGCTTTTTTCCAAACTTCAAAGGCAGTTTGTAGTCAGGAGATCGATCTATCATTTGATTTTTACTACTTTACATACTATGATATGTAACAAAATAAATATTTGAGGAAAGGCATGAAGCAAGAGTTTAATTTGGGGCATATCCTTTATAGGGATTTTTGTTAGTATACGGCAGAACATGGCAGTCTGGAGAGCATGAGAGAATGCATGTGAAGAACTAAACATAATCAAGTGAATGATTGGAGAATCAAATAATATGATTGAAATTACAAATTGCTTCTTTGATTTGTGAAAATCATTTGGTTGGTACGTTGTTTGCGGCATCTTTTGACTTGCATTTTTATTTTATTATTATATTTTTTTTGGTATTTGGTTTGCAGCCGATCCAAAAGTACTGTCCTTTTCGTATGTACGCGCAATCAAATTTGGAAACATTAGCGTAGCTAATTTGGTGAATTATAAACGAAGACGGCGTTAATTATGCATACCACCTTAACGGTGGGTCCGGATCCCCTAAAGTAAAATCTTTGAGTTTTGGATTGAGACCGCCCGATTCAAATTTGTCGCTCGGGATAATCTCGAGATTCGAATTCGTCGTCGAAATGTGTGCGCTCACTTCTGGAATGGATTTTCGCAAATTCGAATCGGACAGTCTCGATCCAAAACCCAAAGATTGGGTTACTTCACTAGATCCAAAACCCAAAGGTCAACTTGGGTCTGATGCCCATCGGACTCAAAGTGAGTTCGATGGGTTCGATGACCGTCGATCTGCTTTAATATTTGTGCCCGCAACTTTCGCATCTGCTTTTAAATTCGTGCGCGCAATCTTAAAAGCAGATCAGATAGTCACGAAACTCATCGGACCCAAATTGAGTCCGATGGGCTTCCCTGAAAAAATACATAAATTAATGTAATCTCTATATAAATGAGAGGACAGTTTAAATGTCTTATTGTAATATTATTTTCTAATTATAA